>LPNX011057942.1:421486-437950 GCA_001517045.1 Pseudotsuga menziesii
TTAACCATTGCTTTTTGGACCTTTTCTTATACTCTTCAAGGGGTATTTTAGCATTTCATTGCTCTTGCCCTTTTCACATATGTTAAGAAACATAGTTTTAGCATTTTCAATTTCCATGGGCGCATATATAACATTTCCAATACATGTAGTGCATGAGCTTTTGGTTTTAGCCAACAACATCTCAAGTGACCAGGGGGAGTTCTGCACAGTGCCAAAGATCGGGACAACCGACCAAAATGATTTAGGCATACAATCCAACTCACCAAAGGCAAGTTCTGTCACCAACTCAGAGCCGAGACACAATATAAACAGGGAGGCTTGTCCAACAAAGGTTCTAGCGGGGGAAAAGGTCCTCCATGCCATAAGTCAAGAAGTTAGTTGGGTTGAAAACTAAACTGGAAGGTAATGGATGGGTGGAGATAGTGAATGATGAAGCCAACACTAGCAAAGCCAAAACAATGGTGGGAATGACTACCTCTATTCTCCCTTAGGAGGGTAAAACCGATGAGTATAGATCAGGAACTTCCAAGTCTAAGTAGGGACATCAATACATAATACAAAATACATCCAAGTCCATATAATTATGACCGCCAGATCATGACACTACATGTTAATACATGTCACAAAAATGAGTATAAGAGCAATGATAACCATAACACAATATAATAAAAGTTGAGTCATAATCATGCATATCATCCATTTGAACCATCATCTGTACTGATATAAATCTAGGCATCAATAACTGCTCTGTAAATGACTAAATGACTACATCAGTCCTCAAATCTGAGTGTCCTGAGACTCAGTCCTGACATGGGAGAGTACAATAGTCCACAAATAAAATAATGGTCCGTCAAAACTGCTCATCTCAGCAGCTCATATGTAAGAGATTTGGTTGAAAAATGTACTGTATCTGAAAAATATAATATGGTAGCCCAACTACTATATATGTGATAACAATATGATTTTGGAGCTCTTGAGTAGTAGCACAGCGTGCGGCCACAACAGTTGGGGTTGAAGACAGCGTCTTCGTCTAACAGGGTTTCGGCAGTGAGATATCTGCCCTAGTCTCATCCAGGGTAAACCATCCATGTTCACCTACCGCTCTTCAATTTATTCATTCCTTTACAGTTATCCAGTATCCATTAGAGATTGTTTGCAGGGGCACGCATGCAGCCGTAAGGGGATTTTTAGCTGGAAAACCCCAAATCATTCGCTGGGTCCTCAGATCTCAGTTTACCTTCAGAACCCAGGCACCATTCTCATCATTGGTACCATCCTCCAGTACCCGGTGATTATCAGATCCGGTCTTGCTCATCCAGAGCAGTTATTAGCAGTTTCGGGATCAGGGGGGCGTGAGCAGCTAAACCTTCAGATCAATTCGCTAGCCTGCCTAAAGACCTCAGAACTTCCGCATGTGTTAGGCATCCTCTCCGGCACTGGAAGACTACCACTCCTGCACATTCTCAGCTTCAACGGGCACCTCCTTCACTGAAAACATCACCCTTAGCTGATTTTGGGCACGTGCTGCTGGGGTATCACTGGAGGCAAAAAGTACCATTTCATCTCCAGATCGGCTCTTGATGCATGCATATTCTCTCAGGAGCATTTCAGCCAGCTTATCAGTGGTAAGTGTTACATTCTATCCTGCAAACCCTACCCCTAATTTCAGCTATAAAATAAGGAAATTTTGCATGGCAATTTGCATGCTTGGCTATTTTAGTAACTTTGCATAGAATTAGAAAATATCAGTATTTGGGATATTACACGGTCATGCAAGAGTTGTCTAAAAGAGCTCTCTAGGAGCTTGCTTGAAAGGGCAAGTGGCTTTTATGTTATAATGGCTAAAAGGTGACTTAAGTTGTGTTAACGAAAGATTAAGTTCTCAAGTGATCTAGAGGGCCCATGGTATTTTAGTCATTGTAATGATATAAATAGATGCCTAAGGAGAGGAGGTGACACACACTGTCACACAGAGTGAGTGAGATCTCATTGAGTGGTTGGAGAAGGACTTTCATCCAAGTGTGCAGGTGCAGGGTCAAGGTCAGAGGAAAGGAACAAGGTGTAACAAAGAAGGTAGCAACCAAGTGATAGGCTAGGCTATCTTGCTATGATTGTATTATTAGTGGGCCATTATCCTAGGGCAAGATCCCAAGATTTTTATTCTTAATAAAAATCAGTGTTTGTTGTTTTTTCCCTAGTTGGGGTTTTCTAGGGTAAATCTAAGTGTTAAATGCATGTGATTTCCTGTGTTTTTTGGTTGCATAATTAGTTAGGATCTCAATGTATTTTCAATTAATATTTGCTAATTATTTAGGATTGTAAATTGGATCCAGGATAGAGTAAAATTAACACAGTATTAGAGCTAGTGTCACTCTTGGCAAGAAATCTCATTTGACAAGGGTTTATGAAGAATAAAAAAAACATTGTACGATAACTGCCATACAACCCCCATCCTACAGGGGCTGTTAATGGACAAGCTTGGGATGATCGTGAGCTAATGGAGGAGTTGGCAAGTGTGGAACGTGATGACGTTGAATTCACGAGCCAACAATAGGAGCTACTGACACGGTGGTATGACGTGGGCTTTTGAAAAGACCATCGTGGTGGAGGCAGGTACTGTGTATGGAAGCTAGAGCTGACACGAGAGTGGCAGAGGTGATGCAGATGACGAGAGGTCGTAAAGCTGCAAGCAGATTGATTTGCAGCTAGGCAAGCCGCGTGGAGGTGGAGTACGTCAGTTGGCCGACAGAGGAGGCAGGATGCATGAGTGATTGTAGCAACGAAGTAATCGGATGAAAGGTGCAGGCAACGAGCAGGAGACGTTGGCGGAAGTAAAGACAACGTCGAGCAACCGTTGGAAGAAACTGGACAACATGGAAATATAGACTTCGAATGCTGTAGATTGGGCCAGTAGGAGATCCGTGGGAGGCGAAGTCTAGGGCGTGGAGAAGCGACCGATAGGTCCACATTTAGCAGCCAGCCAGATCGGGCTATAGCAGAAAAGCGTGAGCAGGTTTGTGCGTGGAGCAGAGGTGGAGGAAGCCATCGACTGGAGGAATTAGGGGGCGACGTAATGGTGAGCAACTGTGGATTGGGTCAGCAGGATGAACAAGAGGTGGAGGAGGACGAGAAGCACCAGTAGTCGCCAACCGTCGAACTTTACAGGTAACCGCTAGGAGAGGAGATGCCACCAGGGAAATAGTAAGCTTAGCCAACCAGGCTCGACCAACACAACTACTAGGTAAGACCAAGGAAATTGAGGGTGGCTATGGGTAGAGTTAGGAAACTTCGAGTATCCTCGAAAAGGGTGCTGGAATGTGCCCAAAAAATTGCAGGAAATCCCCAAGCAACAATAGACTACAGATACAAGCAACGAATCAAGTTCGAGCAACCTTAGGAAGGGGTTTGGGTTGCAAGTCTGGACAGAGAGTAGAAAGCTTTGGCAGTAGGTCCGGGCAGGGAGTAGAAGGCATAGGAAACCCAAGACAGACTTCGGGTAGCAACAAAAAGCTATAGGAAGCCCTGGGTAGTAGTAAGGTTGTGAATTGAGGCAGTGGGCAATGAATCCAGGCAGTAGAAAACAGATGTATTGGGTGGCTTGTTGGGCCATGGAAGGTTGGGAAACCAACAAGACGATCATAACTATGTGAAGAATTTTCACTTAGAAATCTTATCCACACGAGAGCACATAGGACTTAAGAAGGACTTATGCTCATGTGCTGAAGTCATTCACTTTGGAGCAAAGACGAGCTTTTGCTCAAGTGCTAAAGCCATGAAGGACCATGACTCAAGGATCTTGGATGGGTGGAGGACTTTCATCTAGAGATTAGTGGATGATAGGAAGATTCTTTGCATAAAGAGATCAATCTAAAGGAGAAGAGAAATCGACAAGGAAGTAGTAGATAGATTTGATAACAAGGACAGATTTGAGAAGATTCGAGGAGCAGATATGAGCCGTAAGAGCTGCAGGAGTTGACAACATTTCTTTTCTTTGTTGATAGTAGTGCATGTATCCATATGACAGGGATGAGGGATGTGTTCCTTAGTGTTTCAGAGACAGACTTAGACTACCATGTGTCTTGTGGGGTCGACACCATACATGCAGTAAAGGGGGTTGGAACAGTGCTATTCGAGCTAGAGGCAGGAGGATCTCTGGAGGTGGCAAGAGTGATGTATTTTCCAAAGCTGAAAATGAACTTGTTCTTAGTCTCAACTCTGGATGACAAGGGGTATGGGATTGTGTTCCAGGATGGACATGTACTCATACGGTTAGAGGGAACTACCTAGGATGCAGTGGTGTTGTTTGGTGTCAGATAGGGTAAGACTGTAAGTTATACAGGTTGTTAGGTTAGGTTGTATGTGGGTCCAAGGGGATCTTGGATTGAGGATTGATGTCAATGACATAGAGTGAGCAAGAGGCTCTGAAGATTGAGTTAATACTGGGGACTTGGTGTTCTAATCTAGAAGATGGGCATGAGGCTTCTTTTAGTATTGTCAAGACCAGCTGGTATGAGTTGACATTGATGGATGCTCATGTGTAGGTGGAGATTCCTAGGAGCATGGTTAGGAGGAATAGATCTTTAGAGCATATTCCAAAGTAGGTGGTAGGGAAGTCTTCTAGTTTAGAGGGAGCAACTACAACAATGAATGAGCTGACATTGATGGATGCTCAAGTGTAGGTGGAGATTCCTAGGAGCATGGTTAGGAGGAATAGATCTTTAGAGCATATTCCAAAGCAGGTGGTAGAGAAGTCTTCTAGTTCAGAGGGAGCAACTACAACAATGAATGATGTGGTGGGATTGGAGATAGATCCAGGTGTAGGTTCTTCCAGAAGTACCTTCCTCTTTAAGAGAAAGTGTTACTTTTTGTAGCTCAGACATGTACTTTTGCGCAGGTCAGGTGTCAGGCATGCAAGAGTCGTCCTAAATACCTCTTTAGGAGCTTGATCGAGAGGGAATGTGACTTTATGTTATAATGGCTAAACGGTGACTTAAGTTGTGTCAATGAAAGATTAAGTCGTAGTCGTAGATTTCAAGTGATCTAAAATCACTAAGGAGATCTAGAGTACCCATGGTATTTTAGTCATTTTAATGATATAAAAGGAACATAAGGAGAGAAGGTGACACACTATCACACAAAGTGATTGAGATCTCATTGAGTGGTTGGAGAGGTACTTTCAACCAAGTGTGCATGTGTAGGGGCAGGGTCAGAGGAAAGGAGCAAGGTGTAGCAGAGAAGGTAGCAACCAAGTGGTAGGCTAGGCTATCTTGTTGTGATTGTATTATTCCTCAGTGGGTCGTTATCCCAGGACGAAAGCCCAAGATTTTTATTCTTAATAAAAATAACTGCTTGCTGCTTTTTCCTCAGTTTTGGTTTTCCAGGGTAAATCTAAGTGTCAAATGCATGCGATTTCCTTAGTTTTTCCACTGCGTAATTAGTTAGGATCTCAACGTATTTTCAGTTAATAATCACTAATTATTTGGGATTGTAAATCAAATATGGGATCGAGTAAAATTAACAACGCATTCTCTTCCAATGGGGGTGCAACAAACTCATAACGTAGCCAATTTTCACTTGTGTCATCTCTAAATCAGCAAATGAAGTGTCAAGGGGTCCCACACAAGGATCCAACTCAGCTTTTGAGCTAATAACTTGTAATTTTTATGATGTAATTGGGCTTTATTGAGGCAATTCACCCCCCTCTCTCATTGTTTATTTTCTAACAATTATAAAAAGGAAAAAATGTGTTTATTCTCAGCCATTGACGTGGCTTGAGAGAGATATAATCTCAACCTTTAATCCTTATGGATTAAGGTTGAGCTTCCTCTCTTCATTTTCTATAAGAGAGAAGTCAATTTAACTTGTAGAGGGGGATTCCTAGGCAATAGAACTTAGGGATATTTTGCAACAAATCGATTTGGTCTCTTGTGGCTTTGTCAAGGGTGGTGAATGTCATTTCAACTCTTGCTTTCTATTGTAGAATGCATTGATGGTTTGGTTAAATATCATGGTGGAGGTGATATCACTTGTATTTACTTGGATTTAGATTTCAGATTGTGGTTTTTCTTCTAAGATCTGGTTAGAGAAATAACTATCCATGTGAATTGATTTAAGCCTTTGCCATAGATTGTTTTTTTTTTTGTCTATTTTACAGATTCTAACTTGTCTAGGTGGAGCAATTTGCAAATCTTGTATCATTTTCAAAATTGCTTGATCCCTAGTTTCTTTGTTTTGTAGGTTGGAACCGTTGTTATTAAGGGTCCATTCTCATTAGTGGAGGCTTCTTGGATAGTCTAACAACCTTCAGAGGCTTAGCATTCAACCATCAGGGGCAACACAAGAAGAAGGGTGAGAAAACTCCACCTAGGCGACTAAGACATTGGAACTGGGTTCTAATTTTTGGATATTCTCTATTTTTCCATTCCAATTTGAAAATATTCACTTGTCTTAGCTTATTTTCAAAACATTCTTAGGCTATTAGTTTCATTTACATCTAGGCATATAGTTCACTAAAATCTACATGCCAAAAAGAACAAAAAAACTTATATTAAACCCCCTTAGGGGAAGCATTAGTTTCATATAGTTGTTGCATGTGCATGTAGGAGAAATTTTGGGTTGTTTGGTGCATTTTAATACTACTATTATCTTTTTATTCATTCAGCCCTATCATAACTAGCAATTCCATATCATAACTAGCAATTAAATAATGAATGTTGAGCCTCAATAACACCAAACCAACACACAGAACCCCCCCACAAAACTCATATCAAACATTTACACAAGTGTTGGACATTATTCACTCAACCTTCCATTTTTCCTAGTGATACTATTTTCATCCTTAGGCACATCAAACTGGCTACCCTCAACCTTAACCCTCTTGAGATTTCATATTTGGGTAGTATTCATAATCTAAACCCTGAGATTAATTCACCGGTATCACTCTTTTCCCATAGCTTACTCGTTTAAATCTTTGCTTCCTTAAAACTAGTATACGAAGCCTGAGACTAGTAAGGGTCACATTTATCTTGCATAACCAAAGACCCCATAGCATCCTCCTAAAAGTGCCCATTTATAACTTATTAATTCTTTAGCCCTTTGTTCCCTTGACAAAATCGGTCTTGCTAGTACTGTGAGAAAGCTGGTTATTCCAACAAATATTCAGGAAAGCTTGATTGGGGGCACCTCTCGTTGCTAGTCTAGGTCTACTTTAGTGGACTTGGGAAACCTATATGAGAGGGGACCTTGTTTGTATGACACTTTGGGGCGGTGTCTCGAGGCTCCATCAGTCTGACAATTGTTTATTCCTTGCAAACCCTAGATCATCAAATCTTGTGACAACAATATCCTACATGATCCCTTTTTAGGGTAAATGCCATATTGTAAAAAAAAACATGGGGGGACCATGTTTAAGATTTGAGTTTGGTTGTTCTACTTATAGGAAGTGATGGTGTGACTTAGTTGTACAATTTAGTTGTACTATCTTGCATGCATTGTAGTTGCAGTATCTTATCCTTGTCATTATCACTTTTAGTTCTATAAATGTCTATGGTTTAAAACCATTGAACCCGTAAAACCACATCATTTCAACCAATTAGAAAAGGAAAGAAATTTGAACTTTTTCACTCGTACCTTATTTCTCCTTCACACTCGAGGGTTTGTTTTCTTGGAACTTGGACTTCAAAGGAAGTGTTGGGTTCAACATATAATTGGGGCTCCTTGACTTTTTGAGAATCTATGAACTTATGAGTTCTACCTCATTATAAGAATATGTTGCTTGCAAATGAGCCTCTCGACCTTTAAAGTCCTGGGATGTGTAATGACTATCATAACAGAGGAGAGTTTTTGGTCTCCATTGTCTAGGTGCTTATGGTAGTTGGCTACTTCTTCTTTAGTGGGGTCTCTTCAATGATGTCCACAACCTCTTGTTTATCCTTTCCTTCAACTTGGTAAAATTGTTTGTTGTCTTGCACACACAATTATGATCAAATACATAAGGCTCACATAATTATTAGCATAGGTCACGAATTCATTGAGGTTTTGTTGACAATTGGTGGAAGGATGTCTTCTTGGTGCTGGCCATGCTATGGTTTAAGACAACAAATGATGGAAGGATGTCATTTTTGGGGAGTCTTACCACTCAAATTCACACTTAGGGTGCAAAGCCTTCACCACAATGAAACTCCAAGTGGAACTCGAAAGAGTTACCACTTTCACCTTAGTACCCTCTTTCCTCACTTTAGGACTATCTATGAAAGTCTCTTGGGAGGCTTCCCTATCTTCACTAGATCTCAATGATCAATGTTTTTTTATAATGTGATGTAAAGGGGTCGATGACTAATCTGCATGAGGGTTTTAACTACTGAGTATTTTAAAATCATTAGGTCAGCAAGGGAAAACTTTTAAGGAATTCTGGAAATTGCAATATGTTATGTTTTTTTGGGCATAATTTATATGTCCAGGAAAACAGAGAATTTCCAGCACCTTTTTCAGAATTATGTGAGATTAAACGATTACTAATCAGCTGTAGATGATCTTTATTTTCAGCATAAGACAGATTTGTAATTTCAATCAAATTGCCTAGCAAATTAATAACTTAGTTCATGTGCATCTAGACAATAATTGATAAATCTGGAATAAGATTTATATGGCTGTATTTCCAGATCTAACCTACAGGAAATTGAAGTTTATTTAGCTTTTAGGTGGTTAGAGAATGGTGCCGGTGTCATTTCTTTTTTGGGCCAATGGGATTTTAACGAGTCTTCAAAGGAGTCGATCCTAAAGCAAGAGATTGATGGAAACAAGGCTGAAGCATACAAGCAATGGTTTCTTCTCCTTGCTGTCCTAAATCTCATAAATCTGCAGTAAGGGTTTGCTAGAGCAGACAAAGTCTATGGCTATGGAGTTCATGTTTCTCATAGATAATTACTCTTACACAAGACTAAAAGTAGAGACGTACACAAAAATATAACTCACATAAAATGAAAAACAATAACAAACAATGGAAAGAGTTTACCAATTATTAATCTCCAGAACCACTTGCTAAAGTAGAATTTTGAAACACAAGAAAGCTTTAAGAAATGCAAAATATCCTCATCCTCAAGGGCACTCTATCAAATTTGTCAGTAGCTCAAGCAAAATAAAAAGTTCAATAGATATTTAGAGTCTCAAGAATCAATTCTTTAGCAACCTTTACAACAGTAGGAGATAACCTCCTTGAATGCAATATTACTATCTAGGTTAAAACCTTAGATCTATCCTACGAAAATGTAAACAATGACCATCTTCTAACCAACTAAGTCAAACAATAATAAAAGAGGTCTAATGCTACATCTATAATCTCCAAGACATGAAAGCTCAATCAAGGGGGGAACCTCATCAAAATAGTGCTAGAATGTGGCAAACTCCCACAAGGAATATAGAGCTCAAGAAGAGAAGTACTCCATCACAAAATGGACAAAAGTCCTCAAGGTATGCATCAAACAGCTAGATAAGGACCTAAATCCCACACATGTGGTACTTACCAGGAGTTTAGAAAGTGGGCCATCCCATCAAACTCCTCCATAACAAATCATACGACCATCTTTTTAACCATAAATTTGTGCCAATCAGGGAAAATATGCCACATGATATCTCCCATAGGGCCATAGAATAACGTGCCAATCAAGTGGTAAATGCTGAAGTTTGACTCTATCAAGTAGCAGATGTGGTACCTCTGGTGCGTCCCCTCTTGTGCATGAATTAAACTATAGAGTCATAGACAAGTGTGCTAGAAGGTGAGCATTCCAATGATCTAGCTCCTCCCATTGTTTTTCATGCGACCTCAAGTGAAATAATGCACAAATAAGCTAAGGTGTTTAAAAGGGAGGCTCTCATGTGGCCAACAATGCACCTAGTTGTTCATTCCCATGAGCACAACCCATGCACTAGGATAAATCCACTTAGGGTCACCAAATATGTTTTACATTACACAATGTTCATGAATTAGACCTCCAAGTGCTAAGGTGTTGAAGCTGGGTGGCCCTCAACCATTTAAAATGAAAGATTGTTGAGCAATGTCTGCAAGGAATGTTGTGACTATGTAAAGTGATAAATAAAAGCATGCACCATGCTATCACATGAGGTCGTGAACACAAATATATTGTTCAGACTTAATATAATGGCCATTTGTCAAGAGCAACACCTCTCAAATAGATGTACACTCTAGGAACATCCATCTTATGCACCAAACATAACAAATATATCGTTCCGACTTAATATAATGGCCACTTGTCAAGAGAAACACCTCTCGAATAGATGTACACTCTAGGAACATCCATCTTATGGACCAAACATAACATCTGGTGAATATCTTGTAACAATTTTGGAGAGACTCCTATATCACATGCTCTAACCATGTCATCTGCTCAAAACATCTGATATTGATGCTAGGCTTAGGAGTAGCTACAAATAACTTTGCATCACACTTTCCTTTTAACATCACACACCAATCTATTGTGGTAGTTAGTTCGTAGATTTTCCTATCCATTGAGGTAGCTAGTAGGTCATACCATCAGGGTAATGCCACGAAAATGCATGCGTTGGTGATGACCCCTGAAGCCATCAAGTGTAATGTATTTGTTGTGCATCAATTGATCAGGAACCATAGAAAATGGAAGTGGAGCCTCATATAACATGGGGAGTAACAGGGAATTAGCAAGCCTTGAAGGCCAATTCTTTTGCTTCTTGTGACCACACATTCAACAAACTCTCCTATGTTTAGTGATTGAGAGGTTTAACCTCTTCTTTGACTTACATTAGGAGAATTCCCACACACATTGCTATTATATATGGTGTATCCAAGTAAAATTCAAGAAATTTTCTCAAGCTCCGTATATTTGGCTACAGTGTTGTCCCCTTGATGACATTGGGCTATGCAAACTAGAGGTGGATGCTTTAAGTGCCTAGGGTTTAAAACCACCAAACCCCTAGGACCACATTATTTCCACAATCAGGAAAGAGAAGAAATTTGAAATAAATTGTATTTCGAGAATCAATAAATAAGAAACCCTAGGTAGGGTTATGTCACTAAACACATTGGAGCTCAATAACACAACACAATATTATTATGAGACAACATGTAGAACATTACAATGAGGGTCCTCACTCTTATAAAGAGTCCGAGTGACCAAAACCCTAACCATAGACCCCTAAAAACCTAAGATGCCTACAACCAACTTTTATCCTAAGTCACTTAATGTAGCGTTATATCTTAACACCCCCCCATAAGGCATACAATGCTGAATTCAAATGCATATATTGAAAAAACAAATAAATTGAAAACAAAACATCTGTTGGAACTTGGAAGCTTCTTCTTTAAACATAGTTCTTGGACCAGGTTGAGCTCCATCAAGCTGCCTCATAACCCTCAGAAGGGTGTAGTTCTTGTTTATTTTCTTTAGAGCTTATAATCAAATTACTACTTCCAATAAAATAATCCTAGATGCTTGCAAAATAAATTCTTAGAGCTGATTTTATGAACAACAATACATAAGCTCAAATAACTGATAATATACAACATAATAAGAAACCAATCACACAACCATAAACATAACATTTTTACCTTGGAAATCCCAATGGGAAAAAACCAACAAACTAGAGCTTTCTTGATAATCGTGCCAAAGAAAAATATAAATGGTTACAACAAATATTTCATAGATAGAGGAACTTGAAGCCTTGGGAAGTGTGCCAAATCTCAAGGCCAAACCCACAATGCTCAACAGCTGCAACTGTTGCGCTATAGGAAGTGTGCCCCTTCTCACACGTGTTTCCTAGCTACTGACTTGGGAAAAATGCGCCCTCTGTCTCTGCTCTGAAATCTTTGGTGGTGTCAGCCTTGAATGACTGCCTAGGGAAATACGCTCCCTCTCAATAGCTGGAAGAAGTTCGCCCTTGATCTCTTTTTCCCTCATGACTGAAGAAGTGCATCCTCACTGCCCTCACAACTACTGAAGTGCGCCCTCACTGCCCTCACGGCTATTGAAGTGCGCCCTTGCTCTCTGCTCTCTCACTGCTCAAGAACTCACTTCCTCTCAAACAATCTCTGAATGAGTGAATGTGTGGATCAACTAAACTTTTACCATCTGCCTCTCTTTTATAGCTTACTGATGACTTTTAGGGTTCCAAAACCCTTATTTCACTTTCACTGTAAACAGTTAATTAACTAACTATTTCACCATAAATTAATAAAAGTCATTTGTATGGAAAAGTAAAAGTCTGAACATCTCATGCATGCTTCCAACACTGAAGTCATGCAAAAGCACTTGTCCTCAGTTACTCCAAAAATCAACTGTTCCCAAGTTCCCAAATTCCACTTCCTTGAACTCCCAAAATCATGAATCTCCCGATGTCAATTACTGGACATCAATCCACATTTATGTCGCATAACCTCACTAATAGATTGCAATCCACATGCTTGTCTCAACCAATGAGGGATCTTTCCCTAGATCCACAAGTACTGAAATCTCTGGGTAACCATTCTCGTAAGAAGCTTTTAACCGATTCCTTTCATGTCTTGAAAGTATGGGCCTTTTAAAACATGAAAGATTCATTTATCTTTCCCTAGATATCTAGATTTGTTCATACATGATTAATTTTTTCCTCAAATTGATAGAACACAATGAGGACAACCAAGAAATGCACAACTTTACCACTAATATGTCAAAGACCTTGTTGACAAAATAGTATTCTACCCTAAGTAGACAAATAACTGATGGATGTTGAAATTTGTGTAGAGAGTAATTTTAAAAAAGCCAAAAACTTATAGGAATACACAAGTCATAAATGAAGAGATTTTTATCTTAAACCCTAGGTTATCAGTTTACTTACTATTCTTCTTTCAAACACTTGGCACAAATACTTTAATGCTACTGAAAAAAATATACTAATAACACTGATCAAGATAAACACGCACAACAAAAAATAGGCACTTCAGCCACACACATTAAGACAAAATTTTTACCTTGGAAACCCCACTACCTTTGGGGAAAACCAACAAAGCTTGGATCTTCAATTAGCACTTGGTAATAAGTACATTACAATAGATCTCCGAAACAACTCTCCATATCTGATCTCCTCATATGCACTCAAACCCTCTCATGAATAGAAGATCTCTTCTTTGTGGCCCAACTTGGCCCTCCTCTTGGTGGCCCTAACTCTGCCTCCTTGATCACCTTACTTGATTTCACTTCCTCTCTCTTGGATAGTGAGAATCACTTGGGATAGGACTAACTTTGCAAATACCCAACTTGGTATTGCTCACTTTGATCACCTGGAATCCTCTCTATAACTCGGAGTGAATCTCACTAGTGATCTTTGACATTGACAAAGGAATCTTACTTTATAACCCAAAATACACCCACATACCATGGTCAAATACCATGCGACACAAAAACTATGGGCGGACTCAACTTAGCCATTTTAGGTGTTCTAAAGACAACCTTTACAACTTTTTCTAGGAATACAACTTTATGCACTTCACACATTGCCAGACACACCCAACGTGGAAGTAACTGCCTCACTACACAAACTCTAACAATAAATGCTTGCTGGAAATCTTAGTCTATTCTTCAACACTTGGTTAATATTGTGGGTCATGTCTAGTGGTTCTTCCCTGATAAACCTGTTGCTGCCTTTCACACACCTGGGTCACGTGGCATAAATCTTTAAGCCACTCGGTGTGCCCTTGGGGGCAAGTGTGTCCTTGGGGGCAAGTCTCGAGTCAAAGCTGTCACCGTGTTCTTGACTCCTTCGTTTAGGCTCAACTCTTAACGAAGCCAAGGGGGGTAGAGCCTATTAAGTTACTAAGGCAAAATTATTTAGTACGGTGATGTTAAATTGAATGAGTTACTTAGGAGTTTGAAATTCAACCATAAACAACCATAGATGACAAGATACAAAATGAGCGCACGAAAGCACAATGCTGAGACACAATATATATATAGCAAGAAAATAACCAGTGCCTTAAAATGGAGTCAAAAGATAATCAATGTACTTGCATGTGCTTGGAGTGAAAGTTTTGCGATTGCCTCTTGGTACGTTTTAAGTTAATGTGAAATATGAGTTGATTAAAATTAGGCAAAAGGGGGGGGGACTCTAGATATACTCGAGAGTACTTGGAGTATGTCCAAAACTAAACCATCACGGCTACCCGCAAGGAATGTGTGGGCTGAATGGAGTCTTTGGGGCTATTGTTCATAATGCACCTATTAGGGTGTGACAGAGATCCGCGCCCGGAGGTCACTTTTTAGGAGTTCCTGCTTCCTTTGGGTATTTTGCCACCGTAATGGTTTGATCTAGGTGTTGGATTTTCACTTGATGGTTTGTCAATTTGGGAGAGTGAATCCTAATTATTTTAGTCACTCAAGTGCTTTTGATACAGCTTGACTGATTGGACGAACCGCAGCCAAGTGCAGAGCATACACACCGGAGTCTTGTCAATTTTAGTAAATTTTGAGATGGGTGTTCTTGTTAAAAAGGAAACCCTCCAGGAACCTCTTTCGATTCAAGTGGATCTCAATCGGAGAATCAAGGAGGGGTTAATTTTATAATAGCTGATGAAACAATTGATGAAAAGGAAAACACAGATACACAATTCCGGTTTTCTAATTAGTCCTACCACGCATCTCTTTCCCCTTTCGGGTCAATCGGGAAGTCGTGGGGTAAGTATTAAGATTACTTTGAAATCTCAAATATGGAACATGGAAATGATAATAAATCGAAGTATACTACCCTATAGATTAGAACTACGCTTGATTGAAAAGAGATGAACAAAAAGTAAAAAATTGACATCGACGCAAATCCCCCCAAGGGGGATGGTGAATAGGCTTGAAAGAGCCTATTCGAAAGGACCTCTTCTTTTTATTAGTAGCGATTTACAATATCAGCAAATTGAAATTGATGCACTTTGGTCCTTGTTATCTGGGATCCAAAGGCTTACAACAAGCTTGAATTAAAACACAGCGGTGGGGGAAGCTTCCGGGAAGCTCTGTTTTGTCCAAGAGTCAGAAATTTGGCAGAGTCTCCTTCTCTTTTATGTTAGACGTGCTAAAAAACAGCGAGCAATTAAAATCAAATGTGCCCAAACACACTTTAAAAGTGTTTTGGGTCACCACGCTAATTACCAAAAAAAAATAAGTAAAAATTGTTAAACAGGGGTAATCTAATTTCTGCAAAAAGGAACCAAGGAAAGCAAGCTTTCCTTGGGATCTTGGCTTGCTGTTTGGGCAGCCAATGAGATGTGCACTTTTATTGCAGAATTTAAATCTTTGAAGAACAAAAAAGGAAGCTACCTTATGAGCAAGCTTTAGATCTATGCTTTAGCTACTTGCAAAAAAGGAATTTCCTACACCTAGATTTATCTTTATGAACTGATATTCTTTATGAAATTATAGATCTAAGCAGCAAAACTCGTATAAAATAGATCTAACAATATATATTCAATTCTTGGAACTAGATCTGATCATAAGAGGAAGAGACAGGTAACCGGAAGATTGATTTTAAAAGAAAGGAGGAAGAGAAGGGGAAAAGGCCCGTTGTTGGATGGATCTGCAATGGAAACTTGTTAGTGGAATACAGAGGGGCAATGTCTTCACAAAGCTTTTGGATGTACAGTGGAGTCAAACTAGATCCACAGCTCAAGCTAAACACACAATCCTGCATGAAACCTCATGAGATCTGGATATATATATGAAAAAGAGACAAGAATTACATGCAAATAAACTTATTAAACATGTATAATCTAGATCTTCTAACATATATGCTATGAGATATAAAAAAAACAAGTAACCTTACTTGCCCAACTATACTCCTATTGATTCAGCTGAATCGTTCAAGCCGGATAGGGTTCAGATGCAGAAATTGAGAGAAAAGCCGGCAACATCAATAGCCGTAAGACAATGCTTAATCCACACACATGAGAGCATTACACCATTTGGCCTCCAAAGCTTCTTTATTCCAATAATCAAAAGATTACAACAGTATTACAATAGCAAGCCCTTCAATTCAACTCTAACTAGCTTGGAAGAGGAGGCTTATGCTTGGATATATACAAAAACTAGGAGATCCAGCCCAGGGGGGGCGCAAATCCTAAGGAGACAGATCAAATCAGCTGATGGAGAGTCAATCAATGCAGATCTGAAGCTGAACTGAGCCTACTTGTCAACCGGGGGGCTGATTGAGCTGACACATCAACCCATAAACCAACACATCAGTCCACAGAGCATCCAGGAGAGTCCACACGTGTGGAGGAGAGAGAGAGGGTGCAATTCCCCATAAAAGCTGTTGAAGATCAACTCTGGATCTGATTTGATCACCTCCTTCAGTTAAGGATTTGTCAGATCCAGTCAATCTGGTTCAGATCTGACTGATTTCAATCAAATCAGCTGAGAATCCACTGATCTATGATTCTGGATTTGCTCCATTATTCAT
>LPNX011057942.1:437960-491822 GCA_001517045.1 Pseudotsuga menziesii
CTTTGTCCGGTTCACTAGGGTCACTTGATAAAAAACCACTCAATACAACTTAGGTGGTAACAAAACCCGACAACATGGGTTGTGTGACTTATCATCTGTCTCAAAATTCCTTCTCCATTAAACAATCTAGGATGATAATTAAGCGCATTGAGAAATGGCGTTTTTTTACTTAGGGTGTGAACAAAAACCACAGACTATATAGATCGTTGTGATGACTTAGAAACAATTGTACGGTGTATGGATTGATTTGATGACTGAAAAGAGTTGTACAAAAGTCTGTTGTGCTGTATGGACTGTGAAATAGATGTACACTGCCAACGGACGACGTCGACTGAGATAAACAAAAAAATTGGTGGTCGTAGATGTAGAATCATAGACGGTGGAAAAAATAGATGACTGTAGACAGTGGCTGGGCAATTGCGGCTTAGATTTAGCCGCTATATAAAAAAATCGTGGGAAACTCCTGTAAAAAATGATGGCAACTTTGACAACGACAATTCATTTCTTCAACAGTGGCTTCAGTTCCCTCGACGACTTCGATGGTGGCGGTCTTCTCGACGGCTTCTACGACGACTTTTCTACTAAATCGCAGGTTTGCGGTGGTTGAGAAAAAACAAAGTTGTGTGCAGAAAAATGACGACAACAAACAACAGTTAACAATCTTCATAGCTCGTTCACCAATTGCGGATCCTCCACTGGTGGCCTCAATTTGATTAGAATTCTTCAACACTTCATGGCAACTTTAACTCATGGAGGTGGCTCGAATGCTAAACAATCATAGACAAAATCAGAGATTCTAGACTCATTAACTAATCATGCTTTTATGATTCTCCAATCATCTTGCAATGCAAGAGAAGCGCATACTTAGCATATTAGTCCAAGGTATTCTCATGATCTGATACCATATCCCGAGAATCAATAAACGATAAACCCTTGGTAGGGTTATGGAGCTGAATAACACAACACAATATTATTATGAGATGGTACGGTACAACATTAGCATACTTAGCATATTAGTCCAAGGTATTCTCATGATCTGATACCATATCCCGAGAATCAATAAACGAGAAACCCTTGGTAGGGTTATGGAGCTGAATAACGCAACACAATATTATTATGAGATGGTACGGTACAACATTACAATGAGGGTCCTCTCTCTTATAAAGAGTTTGAGTGACCAAAACCCTAACCCTAATATGCCTAAAAACCTATGATGTCTAAAACCCCAACTTTTATCCTAAGTCACTTCAGTGACTTTATTACATTAATGTAGCCTTATATCTTAACAAATTGTGCAAATCACCGGTTGTGACTTGTACCTTCCTTATTTCTGCTTCACACTTGAGGATACAATGGCTTGGAACTTAAGGAATTGTTAGTATCAACTTGTAATGGGGCCCTCTTGACTTTTTAGGAATCTATGAAATTGTGAGTGCTACTTCTATCCAACATTATTGTAATAGTAGAGTTTGCAGATGAACCCCTTTACCTTTAAAGCCCTAGGATGTTGAATGCTTGTGACAATAGAGGTGAATTTGGGGTCTCCATTTTAGGATAATCTTTGTATCGGTTTGCTTCTTCTTTAGTTGGGGTAACTCTTCAATAAGGTCCTCAACTTATTCTTTACCTTGTGCTTTGGATTAGTAAAATTGTTTATTGTTCTGCACACATGATGATGATAGAGGCCATAAGGCTCATCACAGTCATAGAATAGTCCACCTCTTTATCATTGAGGTTTGTAGGCAGTGGGAGAATGATTGTCTTTTGGGTGTTGGTTATGTGAGGGTTTAAGGCCACAAAGTTGGAAGAAAATCGTTTTTGGGAATGATTTAGCGAGCCTTGAAGGCCAATTCTGTTGCTTCTTGTCATCACACAAATTCAGGAGTCCCTTCCAATGTTTTGTGATTGAGAGGTTTACTACTTCTATTCACAGATTTTCCATGTAGATGGATACTGGATGTGACATGTCCAATCAAGTTTCTAGGACTAAGATTATCTCAAACTGCTTTGTATACTTGGTCACTATGTTGTACCTTTGCCGACATTGGAGATGAGACTTTATCATAGTTGACTTAGTTAAATAATATATTTTATTCTTTTACTTCTCATAGGAGACTTGGTCAAAGATGATAAATCACTTACCACCACATAAAATGTTGTAAGTCCAACAATTTTGTACTCCTATATTTACCTAATGAAAGTGTACAGTATGTACAATTGCAACAATCTCCTTTGTGCTTGCATTATTTCTTTTTTTGGGCGTGAGTATTTTTATTGTTGTATAACTGTGCACATATCAGTTGGTGTTAGAGCCTAAAGATCAAAGGCTCTTCAGTGTTTTGCAATTCTGGGTTCTCTCCTTCTAGAATTCTGTTCAAATTCTCAATGAAATTTGACACCAAGGTTGGGGCGATAAGTACATTGGCACCTTCCAGAATTTGATTTGCAGGTTGCTGGCATACCTCTGCAGCTCATCCCCCGAGTCTTGCCCTGTAGTGTAGATCTTCAGCTGCTGTACCACTTCCTTTTCAACAAAGTTTTCAGATATATCTCAACTGCTATCTTTAACAGAATATAAGATCTGCTCCAACTGTTATTTTTAGCAAATTTTAAGATCTGCCCATGCTGCTATTTCTAGTAGAATTTCAGATCTGCTCTCACTGCCATTTTTTCATAGAATTTCAGATCTCCTCTAGCTTCTATTTTTAGTAGGATTTCAGATCTGCTACAGCTGTAGAATTTCATATTTGCTCATGATACCATTTTTAATGGAATTTCAGATCGTCTAGCTGTCATTTTAGCAGAATTTCAGATTTGATCATGCTGCTATTTCAGATCTGCTGCAACTACTATTTTTAGCAGAATTTCAGATTCTTCAAATAAATTTCTCTGCTTTATGGCTCCTAAATGTGCATCTTCATCTTTGGACTGCAAACTCACTCCAGAATTTGTCATTGAACTCCTGATAGATGAATTGCATGAACAACAATGCCAACAAAATGAGTTCTGAGCAGAACAACTTTTGGGAGGGAAGGCCGATAGCATTCTTCAACGAGAAGTTAAATGAATTATAGATGAAGTATTCAATGTATGATCTAGATTTTTTTGCTATTGTACAGGCACCGAAGCATTGGAGACATTGCTTGTGGTCAAAGTTCGTTTTGTACATGGACCATAGGGTGATGAAGTTTATGAACACATCGACAAAGTTAATCAATGACATGTGAGATGGGTGGAATCTCTACAGAGCTACACATTCATAGTGAAGCTTAAGTTAGGGAAAGAGAGCAAGGTCGTGAACATGTTGAGAAGATTGTTGATGCTGGCGACGATAAAGAATGAGATGGTCGGATTTGAATAGATCAAAGATCTGTATGAACATGTTAAGGGCTTTGCACAGGCCACAAAGATGAGTAGGAACCTGACAATGCAAGACAGGACAAAGTAGTTAGAATATTATATCTAGGATGGTTATTTGTTTGAAAGGAAACAATTGTGCATCCCAAAGGCTCATTGAAGGAGAATTGGATTAGAGAGTTGCATAGTAACAAATTAGAAGGACATTTTAGGCATGACAAGCTTTTGTTAAAGGAAAGGTATTTTTCGTTGAGTATGAAGTAGGTAAGCAGATTTGTGCTGTGGTGCAGGTTTCTTGAGCAAGTCAGAACACATGATTGTACACATCATAGCCAATACTAAATACGCCTTGAGAAGGTATTCTGATGGATTTTGTACTTAGGCTCATATGAATACAACACAGACTTGATGTACTGTTTTTGTGGTTGATATGTTTTCGAAGATGGTGCACTTTTGCTTTGTAAGAAGACTAATGATGCGAGTTATTATGCAGATATTTTCCTCGAGGATATTTTGCGAGTTCAGAGATGGCCAAAGATGATCACATTCAAACAGGGATACTGGGCTTTCAGTCATTTTTAGAGGGCATTGTGGAAGAATATGGGAATGAAGTTGTTGTTTAGTTCAACATATAATCATTAAAATGATGTAAAAATGGAGGTCATAAACCAAAGGTTAGGGAATCTTCTAAGGTGCTTAGTTGTAGACAAGACAACAGTGAGATTAGGTTTTGGTGCAAATAGAGTTGTCATATAACAAATTTAGGCATCAATCAACAAGGTTTTCATCATTAAAGATTGTGTATGTGATATATTCAAGAGGATGTATATATTAGTGATTGTGTATGTGATATATTCAAGAGGATGTATATATTAGTTGATCGTCCATCTTCCAGTTGACATGAAAAAGAGTGATGACATTTTTGTAGAGCACATGGAGCAGATGTATGTGCAGGTCCAAGAGAGTTTGAAATAGGAGCATGTAGTATAAGGAGTGCTCAAATGTCACACACGAGATATAAGTCTTTTGAAGTTGGAGATCAAGTGTTGGTGCACTTGAGGAAGGAGTGCTCTCCCAATGGTACACACAAGAAGTTGAATGTGAAGATGATCATAGACTTGACATAATCCAAAGCAAACTTGGAGACAATGCATACTGGATTGAATTACTAGAGAACGTGATGGATGTCGTAGCCTTGTATGAGTACAATGAGAGAGCATCATGGAGGATGATGAAGCAAAAGAAGGGAGTGCAAAGGTGGATTGGAGGAAGTAGATGCCGAGAAGGAAGTCAAAGTATATTGGGCAAGTTCTAGAAGGGAAGACCTTCATGAGATAGGATGGAGTACAAATGGTACTTGAGAAGTGGAAGAATAGGAAGGTGAAAATAACTTGTGTGGCTTTCTAAGAATGGGAATCAAAAACTTCATAAGGGGAAGTTGATGTAGGAGCAACCATGGAAAGACTAATTATGCATTTGTTGTAAGAAAGTGCGATAGAGAAGAGCACAAAAGAGTAAAGTAGGACATGAAGAATTGAAGATAGAAAAGTGTGCTTGATAGTCTAAATTGCTATAGACACATATTAATTCAACATGTAAGTTTGGCGTGGAGGAAGAAAGTGCGTGATAGATAGGGTGGAGCACATTGATGACATCATGACATCATCACAAACTATTTGAAAAATTGTGACAATGAGAAAAACATGACAAAAGAATGAAACAATGTGCTAAAGCAAGATGGAAGGGTTGTTGGGCAGTGAGACAATTGGACATGAAGATGTAGAGATGAAGTATGTTGAACATCAACCTAGAAAAATAAATAGGATAGTGGACATTAGGAGCAAGTTAGGCAATCATATCAATGAGTTGTTAATAAGAGTCAAATAGAATCGACCTAGAATGGAGGTACTAGAGAGCGTGAGAGCATAAAGTTTGTAGTTTAAATTTTATATATTATAATATTAATGAGAATGAGTAGATAATTGCCCCATCACTGAGTAATTTGGTTCCATAATGTTGTGTGTAAATCAATGTTTAAATGTATGATACTTAGTGTTGTTTTCTGAGACCATTGAGTTGCTAGTCACCATATGACACAAAAGGGTGAAATTTGAGCCACCACACCCTATAGGAATCAATAGCATTCTACTTCCTTGGTGGATTTAAAGGAAGCTCATAGGAATTTTACACTTTAGTAGGGAGGAGTGATCCTTGCACTAAACAATCCTCTAGATCCTCATCTTGCATTGGACAAGGGCTCTCTCAACTCCTTTCTACCGAACACCTCATTTATGAAGCAAAATGGGTTACACCCTCTAGAGTACAACACTAATGTAATTCCTCTTGTTCATGCAATGAAAGATATCTTTTACATTCGTGATTCCTCTTCTCAACTTTCAACAATCTTCCATTGGTTTTGTTCCTAAGCAAGGAGGACATTTAGTGAATTTCTTCTTTGAACGTGTTTAGTTCAACAAAGTGTTTTGCGATTTGATTAAACCATCGTTATCAGAAATGGGTAGTTTTGACTAGATTTTGCCCAAAATATGTCCAGACTGGATCTGATCATAAGCATTGGGTTGGTTCATACCCAAATTGGTTGGTTTTGTATGGGTCTGGGCCTTGACCTACACACCAATAAAGAAACATACAAAAAAGGAGAAAACACAACTAGACCCTTCCTAAACCATAACAAGAACTCATTTAAAGATGCCCCTTCTCTTTTCCTCACACTTTTCATTGTGCGTTACTGAGTGTATGAAGAAATTGGAGCTAAAGCAAAGACAATTGATTCAAAACTGATTTATCATTGGTTTTGGTGGGAATTTGCTCTACATCAGTGATCTACCAATTTGCTACAAGCTTGGAGGAGACTTCACAATGAATTTTTGTGCCTATTTGAAGGTATGCACAAAAATGTCTAACCCTTCTTCACATAGGGTGTAAATTTGGTAATTTCTTCTTTAGAATTGATCATAGTTTTTATTATTGGTTAATACATTCCCATGACTCCAAAAAGGGAGTGGGACTTTACATGGAACCATTGCATGATTGTCAAGACGAAGTTTATATGCAATTATTCTTAGAAGGAAATCAAAAGGAAAGTTACATCTTGCCAAAATTGTCAATTGATTGAAAAGCTAAAATGCAAGAATCCATTGAATTCTATGTAATCGAGAAATCCAAGAAAAAAGTGATCTAGAATGAGATAGGGTAAAGAAAAGAGATTCCTAGACATGATAGTGGTAGTGGACACCCTAATTTTGAAGCCTCTTCCACACCCTACTAAGGATCCCTTTAGATTCACCCCTCAAAGTCACAAGGATGCCACTCTCAAACCTAAGAGGAAATAACTCATTCTTGTACCCTACAGCATCCCTAGTTCTCAACCCGCAATTGGAGGAAGGAGTAGAAGGAAGCAATTTCCAATACATTGCTCAGGGTTGGTATAATGTTGACATATCTTTCAATGTTGTTTGTTCCCCCCCAATTATCAACCTATGATAGATGCTATAATTTCATGTGGTTCAAGATTCAAGGGCCCTAATTTTCATGATTTGAGGAGCCACATTTACAAAATGAGGTTAAAAACTTGATTACTACATGAAAGAATTTTAATAATCTTGGAGAAAAATAAGGTGTACCATCATGTTCGATGGATGCATGAATGGAAAGTACCGGACTAGAATTAATTACCTAATGTTTTTCCACTAGGAATTATGTTTCTAAACTTAGTAGATGCATCCAATTAATTGAAGGATGTAAAACTACTATTTGAGCCTTTGGATGAAGGAAGCAATTATGGGGGTGGGGTTGAAGAAGTTGTCTAAGTCGTCACTTACAATGCCTCTAATTATTTCATTGTGGGCAAATTATTCAAGTGTAAACATCCCACCTATTTCTAGACTCCATGTATTACTTGCTGCTTGGACCTCATGCTTGATGATGCATACAAACTTGAGTGGGTGAAAAGGGTTTTAGAGCAAGCAAGAGAGCATAAGAAAAAGTATTTGCAACCACACATGGGTATTGAACCTTATGAGGAAGAAAAACACAAGCTACAGGGAGCTTGTTAGGCTAGCCATTGTTTGATTTGAAACAAACTCTCTGGTGTTGCAATCTCTCCTTCACTAGAAGAAAAATTTGAGGAAGATGTTTTCTTGTGATGAATGGAGTTCATCTTAGTGGAACTGCAAACTTGAAGGACAAGGTATTTGTTTGAAAATTTACGACATTGCTTTTCAAAATAAAGTAGAAGAAATAGTCAAAATCATTGAGCCTTGCATTAAAGAGTTGCATATGGTGGATAGGGAAAAACTTTCCATGGTTATGTTTATGACACCATTGATTAGGCCAAAGAGGTAATAAAGGAATACAAGGATAAAATCCAAAAGTATATTCTTATTTGATTAATCACTAATGAGGGATGGAACAAGCAACACCATCAACATATACATGCCGTTGGATTTTCCTCAAATCCTAAGTACATGTACACAAAAGATTTTGAAGCAGATGGGGAGGTCAAAGATGGATTGTATGAATTCATAGAGTAGATGGTTTCTAGTGAGAGTGAACATGATTCTATAAAAAATAAGCTCTTGGATTACAGTGAAAGTAAAGGTGCCTTTGGCATAAAATAGGTTATTCAACAAAGAACCCAAAACTAAGTAAGGGAGGAATTTTAAAGATTTAAAGTTATATGATTTGTTATTCTAGACATTACAAATTTATAGTCAAAGTCGTTTAACACAACCAGAGTGTGTTTGAGTAGATATGTACGAAGAAGAGAAACCATTTAGAACAATGATAAAATGATTGGTCTTTGTAAATTACAAACTTTGGTTGAGGCACAATATATTTCAATATCCTTGATTTAGATACCATAGTCTTGGAGGATGTCGAATCCTACTTAGATTAGATTGTGGAAAGGAAACCATAAACATTTGCAAAGGACTGCAATTAGATTTACTTGGAGCCGCATCAATCACTAGGGTCTAGACATTGGTGTTGGACCTTTTAGGGGCATCGAGTCAACAAGATACCCATGCAAATATTTGGTTGTATTGTGATTGTTTTTGGATTCTAGAGGCTATTTAGAGCCTCAATGGTAATGTGTTGTCTACTAAAAGTTCGATTAAATGCATCTCAAAACTTATATCTCGATGTAATTTTGCTATTCTCACACTTATATATTGTATACATGAGCAAACTTTGCACATTTGTTGTCAAGTGATTTGGGTATATATATATATATTTGAATATTTTCTGTAATTTTTATTTGTTTGCTTTTTATATAACTTTTTCTATTGTTTTCAGTTCGATTCATAATTTTGGGCCATTTCAGTTCCAATCTAGTTTGAGTTATGATGAATTTGGTTCAAACACTCCATTTTCACTAGGAGCAGGGGTCCGTGCCAAGACCCCAGCTACCCAAATTCTAAGGATTATTTTGTCATTCATTAGAAGGGATGTGTCCCCAACTCTCGTGAAAGATGGGAGCAATTTAATATGAGGGAAGAAATGATGAAACCTGGCCATAGTTGCCCTAGTCAAAATATTTAATGTAGTTGTGTTTTATATTTGCACATCTTATAAGAGACTTGGTCAAAGATTGTCTCACCTTTGTATTGTATATTTGTACATCTAGGAGATTTGGTCAAAGATGATTACTGCCCTAACTTTGTATTTTATATTTGTACATCTCATAAATAAACTTGGTTAAAGATGACCACTAATTGACCATCACATAATAAATTCTACATCCAACAATTTTATACTGCTATATATATAGTGTGTGCAACTTGACATTTTCTCTCTTGTGCTTTCCTTGTGTGATTGCTTCCGTTGTTTCACTTTGTGCACATATAAACTATGCTAGGCGCACTAAAGGTGGGTCCCCACCTTTATTTTTGCACTTGATAAAAGGCTGGTGAAATTTTGATCCAAATTGGCTCAGTGTATAATACCATTTATTTTGGTGCTTTCTAGGTGGAATGATTGGATGAGTTGGCTTGTAGGGCCCATTTTAGAGGCAGGGCTTACTTTGCAGAAATGGGGTCCAGAACCTTCCGAGGCCCATTTGAGGTCTTAAATGATGTTTTTTGGTGGAAAAAGTTTGTGAGCATAGCTCTCATCCCCTCGTCGCTATTCTACACTTTGCAACCTTTCCAACAGTGTAAGAATTGCCTCAATTGGAGTCTATATGAGGAAGTTATGCCTCTTGCAAGTTGACCTATCTAGTTCACCACTGTGATACCGAGTGGATTCCACGTCAACTCTCATTATCCACACATGTCGAGTTAGTCACGTGTGGACTTTCAAGAACATTTTGGAGGGTCCAAAACCCTAACTCTAATTGGGAGTTGAGGCATGTACAAACCCTAAAACTAACCCTAGACGACTATCGTGCTATGTTAAATATCGGGCTGTTAGGAGGAGAAGGGGTTCCATTATGGTGTATTCTTCCATAGCTAAGCAATAGTAAGGGAGTGTATATTAGAGCATAACAAAGGAAGTAGGAGATCTTGTAGTAGTCGTGTAGGCCATAGTGTTGGAGGTAACTCCATGGTGAGTACCACTTTCTTTTTATTTTCATTGCATATTGGAGAAGAAAAGAGCAAGGCACAATGCTCACTTTTGGTTGGGTTTTTCCCCATATTGGGTTTTCCCAGGATATATCTTGTGTTATTTGTGTGGATGTGTTATTTTTCTCTTGTTATTTTCCTTTTGGTTCTAGTTTATTTATCATTATGTGGAATGTAGCTGATACAATGAATTAAGTTGTATAATCTGTTGTGACGAACTATTCTAGTGGAATATTTAGGGCAGTTTACAGATCAAGTTTTCTTAAGTATCCCTTGTGTTGCTTCATTTCCAATTACACTCCTACACAAGTTGTTCCCTCTAACTGGTTAATTGTAAGTTTGATGGCATCAATGTAATCATTGATGCCAAAATCAACAATAGCACTATCAACATTGGCTATCCTGGTACATAAATGGAGAAAAGGTGAAATGGAGAATAATAATTAGAATTGATGTTAGATATTGGTCAGTGATTGGTCATTAATAAAAGGTTAGTTGTAAAATATATTAAAATAAAAAGGGTGACATGATTAAACTTATGTCTATTTTGTATGTCTATATAAAAAAGTGATACTGTGTAGAAGAATAAATTATTAACAATGGAATAATGACTTGTTTTTTAGCCTCTAGGTTGTTCAATTTTGTATGAATTGGTATCATAGCTTATGGTCCTGGCTTTTGCAACCAAGGTACGCAGAAGGCATAACACCCTCTATATCTGACATCAATAGCCAATTTCCTCAAGGACTTGTGCGAACTCATGCAATGACAAATTCATAATTTTCTTTCTTTCTTTGTACCAGGCTAAGTATTCCACATGGCACCCTTTAAAACTTCTCACATCGAGGATGTCCCAATTGTAGATATACAAGCATAGTTCTTATAACAACAAAAACAATTCATACAACAACCATACACAGATGATCTAACAACAAAAACAAGTGATCATCGAATTGGCTAACCAGATCATAGATTTGAAGATTCACAGTCTCACATTAGCTCCCTCTTTTAGCTTGCATTGAAACCCTAAAATAAATCTACCCTAGTTTGTTAGTGTGTTTGATGGGAACAATTGGATGTGTGGATTAGAGTTTTCTCCTTGTATTTTAAACATAAAATTGGATTTTTGGAGCATGACAAGATCACTTTGGTAGTTGGTGGTCCAATGGTGGGAAAATACCCAATGTACATGGATTGCAAACGCTTCTTTTTGTGTAGGAACTAAGGATGAGATGAGGACCCACACTAATAATGCCATAACTTGTTAGAATGATTTGTGCACAACTTTGCATGAGCGTTTCTATCTTGCTGGGTATAGTAAAGAATTCTAGGCAAAGTGGCTTTAATTGCGACAATTTTCTAGGAAGATGATGCACCAATATATTGAAGTCTTTTGCAAACTCCAAGTGCAAATATCCATTTTAGATCTCGAAGACATACTAATTATAAAGTTTATTTTTGGTTTCTTACCTTAGCCATGTAATGAAGTCACTCTAGGCTTTCCAAAATACTCTTGCAGCTAAAAAAAGCTGGGTAAGTGCCCTTTTGACCTTCGTTCACTTAATCCAGAGTCTGTCTCCATTGCTTTGACTTCCCCACCCCACATTGGACAATATTGTAGTTTTCACAAAACATCCTTTAGAGTACAAAAGATTGTTGTGCACTTCACAACACATGCTTTTCTACAACTTTATTCTTCAATCCAAATGCATCTACTGCACCTCACGGGGACGTGATCGATGTGGAGAATCCCATTGAACCATATTCACAACGAGTACTTATGGCACATCCTTTGACTCATTCATCCTGTGCAATGATCTTTACTCACAACTATGAAAATAAAAATTTTGCCGTTCAACTTATTGTGGACAATGATAGTCAAAAGAATTTGGTCTTTGTTTTCCTTGTCAAGGCATTGGCTCTATCGACCAGTCTTCATTCCCACCCATACCGTCTTAATTGGGTAAAAGAAGACTCTTAGTCCTTATTGGCGTTGCAATAATGTGTCATCACCTTTGTTATTGGTCCTCATTTCCACGACATAGTTTTGTGCAATGTAACCTGTTGATGCTCAACATCGACATGCTTTTGAAGTTGTTGGAGCATGACGCCAAAGTCGAATCTACTGAACTTTTTGCAAAATAATTTCATCTATATCGTCATGTCAAGATTTTCATGTTGTCATGTTTAGGTTTTCGAGTTGATAGCCTCCATATTTTGTTTCCGAAAATCTAAGTTTCTTTCAAAGTTTCGGCAGGTAAAGGCTTATTATGTGTTGTCAACTAAAATTCATGAAATTCACGTCCATCTATAAATTCATCAATCGTGCCTACTAGCGTCATTGCCTTATGTCCAAGGTCCAAAAGTTGGAAAATTTTCTCATTTGAAAGTGAAATTGATTAAGGTCCCAATTCCCTTTCCCTAACTAATCTTTTTAGTTTCCATTATTATTTAAACCTCCCAACTCCTTTTTACCTTCCTTAAGTCTCCTTATTAATCCCCTTTTCCTTGTACCAAGAAAAACTTTCTTGTCCCTTTCTCCCATCTCATTTTCCTTTACTCCCAAAATAAAAATTAAAAAAAAACCAAACTTTCCCCAACTTTATTTAAGGCTTATCCCTTACCCTCTCCATTATGTGAATTAATAAATTTTAAATGACTTTTCTCCCAAAGCTTTTGTCCCCTTTAAACCACTTTATGATCCTTTAACTTACATTCATCCAATATTATTTAAGCCTAGGTCTTTTAAAAGGGAGACAAAAAAGTATCTTCGTATGGAGCATATACAAGTCATCATACTGTAATATCGCAAACTGATATTCTATGGATCTTTGCTACTAAGTTGTTGTTCATATACTCAATAATGTGCAAAAAGCTGAATAAAAAGTGCATGCAAAATTGTCGTGCCTAAATGGCCCTAAAATATAGCTAATCTTGAGAGATTATAGGGTAAATATTTTCAGTAAGCATATGTACACTTGCCACTGATAAATACACTGATAGTACTCCAGAGATATGCTGCATGCAAGGTGTGCCGGAATATAGTGCTGCTTTCCTTAGTTTGACGCCCAGCTACATGTGTGCCCTCTTCAGGAAGATAATGACGTTTTTGGAGGAGGAGGTGCTTGATATTGCTGAAACTTTGCTGGGATGTTGGTCTTCACCTGCCGGAGAGAATGGTGGTCGCATGTCGAAGTTTTGCCCTCCCTAAGGCACCTAGCGAATTGTTTGGCATTGGAGGACGACGTCCCCCTTATTCTACAAATTTGCTGCTGGCTCCTCTGGATATGCAAACAATGACTTGACAATCACTCGGTAGAGTGTGGGTAGCATGCTGAGAAGGATAGTGATGACATGTCGGAAGAAAATTGAGATTCTATGTCCCAACGAATTACTCCAGAGATTTCTAGCTAAACCCCAGCTGTAAATATGAACCTGCAATAAATCTCTCTTTGTATACTGGATTGCTGAAGATGAATGAATACGATGAATAACTAGTGATAGACCTGGATATCCTGAAGTGATTAGGGTAGATAGATTTCGCTGCCGAAACCCCTTGTTAGCTGAAGACCTTTGTCTCCAACCCCAACTTGTTGCTGTTGCTCTAGAAACCAAACTCAATAATAATAATCATGGATATCTTCTTTGGTCCAATAACCCTTCTTAAATAGCTTAGCATGTACTTTTAGGGTTTGCATGTCACTTTTAGAGTTTGCGCTTTACTTTTGCATGCATGCAATTCTAATTTCTCGTTGACTTTAAGACTGGAGAAATAACGCCTGCATGCTCTGCATGCTTTATGATATTAACTCTGATGGCCTTCTTTACTATACCGATGACTTAATAATACTGAATTGATGTTCCTTTCTGCTCCAAGTGATATTAGTCCTTAGTTATTCCTTTTTCTTTAATACCTACTCGAACCTATGGGAATAAAATAGGTTAATGGGTGTCTTTGGTGATTTAATTAAAAGAGGACATTACACATACCTTTACGAAAGAGTGTCATCCTTAATTAAAGTATTTTGGCACACTTTCATTAAAGTGCATATGACATTATTTGAAGACGTCACGAAGACATATGCTTTCATGCACACTATGATTAAAGGTGATTCCGTTTTCTTATGTACACATTATAGTTTTGGCTTATATATAAGACTTTATGAAATATGAAATGAGGAAAGCGATGGCTCATATGAAAGGGGAGATACGTAATATTGGTGGCATTAAACATGGCTGATATGATTTGGGACTTCCGATAAAAGAGTGTATTTTATAGTGTGTTGCAATGATTGCACTATTTTCAATGTTTATTATTATGTGCTATTGCCAAAATTCTCATTGCTCAAAAGCCAAAATTCTCATTGCTCAATTAAGAACTAATTCCCATCAACTCCGTTGTGAGACCGGGCGTTGGAAAAGGCCAAAAGAAGCTTGGGCAGAAAGAGTGTGTATNTCATGGGATGATTTATTTAACGAGGGGACTGTGGAAAAATTGGGGATGCTCATCATCAAGTTGAACAGACAAAGGATTGAATTGCAGAAAACGGTGTGCGAGTTGGTCTGTCCCATAGGCTGTTCTTAGCCTCGCGGACGTTAAAATATTTCCTTCCTTCCTTCCATTTGTGGATATATAAGAAATACAGAACGTTGTCAGACAATAAGAAATGCAGAGGGCCGTTCCGTGGAGGTCACCAATAGACAACATAGGCCCCACGTTAAATGGCAGTGATAGTAGAATCCACGATTGAACCCAAACACTACAAATATACCAATGTTTCCATACTGGCGGTTCCAACTACTCTCATGGCAAAGAGAGAGGAACCGACATACCACTTCCAAACTCTAATGCGAGCGCAAGAAAAGAAACATCGAGCCGTTGGCACGTAGATGGGCATACGATGGAGACTACCAGGCAAACGAAAAACGTTGGCGATGGAGGGAAAATGAAAATGCAACTGTTACATGACAGGAAGAGCAGTCTAGCAGGAAATGACAAGGGAAAACCCTAGCCGCCAAGCAAAGGGATTCCTCGCATAATGAAAATGTGCGCTTGCAGCATGGAGTGAGTGCCATGAGAAGTTAATACGTAGAAGCTGTTTCGCCACCGACGCTCAAGACAAACAGAATAATCACCTATGAAAGACTATGGAAGGTTGACATTGGAGTGCACTTGCCAAGTTTTGTTGGCGTCCCACACTAAAGACCGAAACATGGAGATAAAACACCCTCAGAGCAATTTATTGAAGACGGTGGTAGCAATTGTATTGAACTTGTTAATATTCGAGCAAGAAGGGATTTCCATCCTTTGGCCAAAACCTCTTCCAGATGTAAGACTTGAAGTTTCAGTCAGCTGATGTCGATGAAAACAAGGATGCAAGAGCAGAAAGGATTTGCGGGATTGTCGTTGGGTTTTAGCATCTCATCAACAAAATTTGAAACCCCTATCTCAGGAAGATGACAGAACGGATGCATACAGGGAAAACCTATTTTGCAGTAGCTTAGTACAACGAGCTATATTATATCAAGGTCTCCTTTGTTATGTTCTCTTCCATAGAAGCTATGGATGCTTCGTTGTAGCAGAATCGACGAAGAGGGAAGAAGCCATTGTTGCACCTAGTTAACAATGATAAAAGCAAACTCAAAATAACGTCATGAGCCCCATAGGCCAAGAGACATAAACCTTTTGAATCATGGAGACTTGAGAAGGTGGATGTCTGTTACTTGTGGTCCACCTTTCTCAAACATTCACCTTCCTTCAAGCGCACATGAACTGTCAAAGTGAACACCAAGAGGCACACAATCGTCAAGTTTCCAAGGTAGTCGAAACACTTTGTTTGGTCCTGCACACAACCTTTAAAATCTCGACCAAGCTACCAAAACAAGCATCTCGCATCGAAGGTAAGAGGCGGGTACTGCTAGCTTTCATTTCTGCATTTTTCCCTCCATACCGAGTCGTCCATGAGCCTAACAGGAAGCGATTGCAGGTAAGGCTACAGTCCAGGTCCACCCATTAGGGTTAAGGCAGAGTGTCCTTCCGCCGAAGGTACATTCTGTTTTCCTGCATGCTTTTTGTTTTCTTCTGTATATCTTTCCTACTGATGTTTTCATGCACGCTGGTTATTGTAGATCAATCTGAGCGGGAAGTCCTCCCATTGGCTCAGTGTCACTCGGATGAATATGAGATGTTGATAATTGCGTAGGGTCTTGAAAACCTCCCTTTCTCAGGGGTTAAACCGACCGTGGCCTATTGTATGGATGACTCTCAATTCCATCTTAATAAAAGTCTTATTTGGGCAATATCCGAACCTTTCCTCCAGCTTATTTTTAGCCTTGATGCTAATTTTCTATTTTTTTACATTCCTCAAAACTGCACTATGTATATATTTTAGACTGTAAATATTACTATTTTATTTTTGTTTACTAACAACTTGTACAAATTCATTTTTTTACCTTTAGTTGTCAAGCTTTCTAACGTCGACTTTTTCGAAGAAAAGTAGCAATCTTGTTTAGTTTTGATGTACTTTACATTTTATACAATCAATTTAGTTTATCAAACAAATTTTAGTAAAAGTCAAGTATGCAAATTGAACTACATTTAATAAACCTTATTGGATCAACAAACTGATATTTTCTGCATTAGCAAACTCTGAATTTCAATTGCGTTAAAAATTGCGGATGTGAATGTAATGACAACTTTTCTTCTGCGCACTAATAAATTCTTTTCTAATTTTACTTGGACATTAAAAGAATACAAATTATTGCTGCAATTTAATATCCACGACTAAATCACAAAGTTCATGCTCATCTAGCTTTGTATTTTATAAATAGAACTTTGAATTTACATCTTATTCAAAATTTCGAAACTAAATGAAATGGAACATTTTATTTCATGCATTTAAACAAACTATTTTAAACCACTTAAGCTTTAGAAAGGCATTAATTACACTTGCATTTTTATACTGATGACTAAAGTTTTATTTTCTCAAAATTTATGTAAATATTATGCATGTTTAGTTAGTTTGCATTTTGTTTCATTGATGAACTAACGTTCTTGTCTTGAAAGTGTTGTTGCACAATTATTAGCATTTATCCAATCTCACTTCCTATTATTCATGAACTTAACACCATTTATTAACCTTGTGAATCCTAGCTACTTGAGGGCTCTAAACGCAACTTGGGCTTCCATCCCTTTTCCTCCCCTTGAATAGCCCTCCAAGGGTATTCAATGTGTTTCTTCCCTAACCGTGTCATTTTGAGCATCAAGATAACCTTTATCAATTTCATTACCTTGCTTCTAGGTATTTCTTACCAAGTTTGCACGTTTCACCAAGTATGACTCTCATTAGTGATGGTCAGGCACGTATCCCTTTCACTCCTTAACAACACTTCAACTCTCCCTTCTTTCCAGCAATGATGTTGTCTTGTAGGTGGATCTCCATAAGTGCTTGCACCTTTGCATTCCCACTCAAAACCACCTTTGGTCTTTGTTGTTTCCTTTCACACACCTGGGGGGTTAGGTTGATGTGGCATAAATCTTCAAGCCACTAAGTGCGTCCTTCGGGGCAAGTCTTGAGTCAAGTACTGTCACTTGATCTTGATTTCTCTGTTTAGGCAAACTCCTAACGAAGCCAAGGGGGGTGGTCCCTATTAGTTACTAACGCTGATTAAGCTTTAGGTGGTGGTTTGTGATTGAGCAAGTTGTTTAGGAGTTTTTGTAAAATGACGCAAGAGATTGCAATAATAATTATGACAACAACATGAGCAACATAATCAATCAACACATTGTAAATTAAAGAAAATATTTATACGATAAAAAACAAAGACCAGTGCTGAAAATGGAGTGCTGAATGTATTGCAATTGTTCTTGGTCGATTTTAAGTTTATGAATTAATGAGTGGATTATGAGGGAGGGGGATTTTCGATATACCGCGAAGGTACAGGGAATATGTCCAAACTCACTAAGTGTGGTAACACACGAGGAAATATGGGTTGAATGGACTCACGGGGGATGTCCAACACTACACCAACAAGGATGTAGCCTGATGGGGCCCTGCGGTCGCTTTTCAGATGTTCTCGCTTCCTCAGTACAATTTTCCCACACGAAGCAAAACGCAACGCTGGATTTTTCGTTGTTGGGAGGTTAATTGAAAGTGTGAAAGCTAATTAAACTAGTCACTCAATCCTTTTCTGGATATGATCAACTGGTCGGTCAAAGCTACCGAGATCTAGAGCATACCAAGATGAGCCTTGAAAATTTTAAATATTTTGGAAGAAGATGTTCTTGTTAATTAAACCCCAAGAGTCTCTTTCAGGTCTTTTGGACCCTACTCGGGAAAGCAAGGGGGGTTGGTTACTGGAAAAGTAAAGTGCAAAAATGAAAGGTTTTCTAATTACTACACTCCGCAAATCTTTTCCCTTTCGGTAATTTGATATAGCGTAGTGGGTTAGTATTTGTATTAATTTGCAATAAATAAATTCAAGTTGGAAATAGCAAAGTATACAGATTTGCAAAACAAAACTGCACTAACAAAACAAAACCATGAAAAAGGTGCATCGACACAGCTTCCCTCCGGGGGGATGGAGAGTGGGCTCTTAGAAGCCAACTCAAAACCTTATTGATGCTTACAATGTAGTAAAAGAGAATGAACTTTGGTCCTTGTTATATGGGATCCCGAAGGCTTACAAAATAGTGAAAAAATGACTAAAAAACAAGTAGGGGAGCTTTGAGAAGCTTTGAATGGTTCAAATTTTAGGAAATCAGCCAGAGCTTCCTTCTCTTTTTTCGTCAAACCTGAAAAAATCAACAAGCTATTAGTCCTAAAAGAGATGCTCAAAACCACTTTAAGAGTGTCTTTGAACATCCACAAAAAATTTCCTAGAAAATCCTAAGTTTAATTTATGATAAAACTACATAAAAGTAACCAAAGAAAGCAAACTTTCCTTGGGATCTTGACTTGCTTTTTGGGCAGCCAATATGTTGAGCACTTAAAAAAAAATACTTCAAGCAAGCTCAAGATCTACTTAACAATACTTGCGAAAATGGATCTTTCCTAAGCTAGATATACTTGAATAAATAAGACTTCTGAAGAACTTTGAGATCTAAGCTTTAAAACATTTGCATACGAGATCTAAAGAAAGATTTGACTTTAAACGAGATAGATCTACATAAGCAAGGAAAGTAACCAAGGGATAATTTTTAAAAAAAAAAGAGAAAGAGAGGGAGAAAAGAGCTTGTTGTCGCGAAAGTTTTGCTCAAAGACTTGTAGTGGGATGCCGAGGGGCATGTTATTGGAGATTGTTGGAGATTGAGTGGAGTCAAACTAGATCCACACTTCCTCCAAGCTGGATACCCTAAAACTCAATCATAAACTTGCATACCCGTGCGATCTTGAAAACATATATAAAAAGAGACTAAAATAGCATGGAAATAAACTTATTTGACATGCAAATCTTTGATCTCTAAGCATACATGAATAAATAGAAATGAAAGTAAACTGACTTACAATTCCTATTCCTACTAATTTGGAGGAATCCTGATGAGGCAAGATCTATATCCAGAGTGAGCAAAAATTGCAAGAAAGAAACTGGTTACCTCATGAAAACGTAACAATTTTGGCCCACACACAAAAGCAACACACCATTAGCCTCCAAAGCTTCTTTATTATCAAGCAAAATACCAATGGCATAAGCCAATTACAATAGCAAGACCTCTCTACACCAACTCAAACTAGTTTGAATGAGAGCCAAGGGGCATTGCTTATATAGGAAAAACGAGAGCAAATCCCAAGGGGGGTGAATTTGTCAAATGTTGGAGCTTTTTGTGATGATTGGGGGCGAACTAGAGTGAACTAGAGGTGGTAGGAGCCACCTCTCATAAGGTAGGTCACTCTCGCCTCTTTCTGTGACACATATACAAAAAGAGGTGAGCTTTTTCATGGATAAATGTAGCCCTCTAAGGAGAAACTCGCCACCTCATGGAGTTGATTAGAATCGGCTTGATTTGATCTTGATTTAGTCTCCAATTAGCTCCAACATCATCCTTAGTTGAAATGGAACATGTCTGGGACAAGTTCTCACTGATTTAGGGATGTGTTTTTTCTCCATATTTTCCCTTTTTCTAATTTTTTATTCACTTTTTTGTCTTTTTGGAGATTTTTTCACTTAAGTGATAAATAACCACATAAAACTTAGAAAAAGTGGGCTTTGGGGTTTTGAGTTTGAAAACAAGCACCCCCATGGCAAATTTGCCCCCTTAGCCACTCTTTTATGACACTTTGAATTTTTACAATTAACTTATAAAAAATTTAACCCATTTTAACGGGACATTTTTTTATTCTTGAAAATTAAAAAAAAACCTACGAGGGAGCTAGTAGATGTTCAGAATGACTCAAAATGATGACTAGCATGGTAATATACATAAACACATAGACTTTAATAACCTCATAAGGCCTAACCACCAAGGCAAATACTCCAGATTTGGAGGTTTGAGTGAAAAACTAAACAATTATGTCCCTGACAAGCAACATATAACTAACAAGGAAAAAACACTCTAGAGTATTGCATTGATATCTAATTCTAAGTTGGGCAAGCCTTTTACAAAAAATCATCATGCTACGTCTACTTATTACAATTTCCCCGCAAGGTATGAACATGCAAAAATTTAAAAAGGGCCAAGAAGGGCTGATGGACTTCTGAACTTTGATCATGAACAAGTATCCTTATTCAAACATTGATGACTCACTTGAAATTCAACTAAGTACAACTTAGTTGGTAACATCTGGCTCCAACTGCAAGACGTGTGCTCGATCCGGTCTTCATGCAAGGAGAGGATACGAGAACTCCATAATCTTTGGTTTATATCATATGTAAAAATATCTCAGCTTGATAAAAAAAACCTTAGTAGCACAAGCTTTATATAAAATTGAAAAATGTTAGTGGAGTCGCCAGGTGAAAATTAAAGATCTACTCTAAACATTCATCAAACAAAGCAAAAACAAAAAAGGAGAAACAAAAGTCGTATTCCGGGAATAAAAAGATTTATCCCCGACAACGACGCCAAAAAAACGTTGTCCCTTTCACGCACCTAGGGGGTTAGGTTGGCGTGGCAGAAAGCTTCAAGCCACTAAGTGCGTCCTTGGGGGAAAGTCTTGAGTCGAGTATTGTCACTTGATCTTGACTCCTCGTTTAGGTAAACTCCTAACGAAGCCAAACGGGGTGGACCCTATTAGTTACTAAGGCTTATTAAGCTTTAGGTGGTGGTTTGTGATTGAGCAAGTTGTTTAGGATTTTTTGTAAAATGATGCAAGAGATTGCAATAGTAATTATGACAACAAAATGAACAATATAATCAATCAACACATTCTAAATTAAAGAAAATGCTTATACGATAAAAAGCAAAGACCCGTGCTGAAAATGGAGTATGAAATGGAGTGATGGATGTATTGCAATTGTTCTAGGTCGATTTTAAGTTTATAAATTAATGAGTGGATTATGAGGGAGGGGGATTCTTGATATACCACGAAGGTACAAGGAGTATGTCCAGACTCACTAAGTGTGGTAGCACACGAGGAAATGTTGGTTGAATGGAGTCATAGGGGGATGTCTAACACTACACCAACAAGGATGTAATCTGATGGGGCCCCGCGGTCGCTTTTCAGTTGTTCCCGCTTCCTCTGTACATTTTTCCCACACGAAGCAAAACACAACACTGGATTTTCGTTGTTGGGAGGTTAATTGAAAGTGTGAAAGCTAATTAAACGAGTCACTCAATCCCTTTCTGGATATGATCAACTGGTCGGTCAAAGCTGCAGAGATCCAGGGCATAACATGGATGAGCTTTGAAAATTTTAAATATTTTGGAACAGGATGTTCTTGTTTATTAAACCCCAAGAGTCTCTTTCATGTCTTTTGGACCCTACTCGGGAAGCTAGGGGGTTGGTTACTGGAAAAGTAAAGTGAAAAAATGAAAGGTTTTCTATTTACTACAATGCGCAAATCTTTTCCTTGTCGGTAATTCGAAATAGCGCAGTGGATTAGTATTTGTATTACTTTGAAATAAATAAAATTAAAGTTGGAAATAGCAAAGTATACAGATATGCAAAGCAAAAACTACACTAACAAAAACAAAACCATGAAAAAAGTGCACCGACGTAGACCTTCCCAGGGGGGATGGGGAGTGGGCTCTTAGGAGACTACTCAAAACTTTATTGATGCTTACAATGTAGTAAAAGAGAATGCACTTTGGTCCTTGTTATATGGGATCCAAAGGCTTACAAAATAGTGAAAAAATGACTAAAAAACGAGTAGGGGAGCTTCGAGAAGGTTTGAATAGTTCAAATTTTAGGAAATTGGATAGAGCTTCGTTCTCTTTTTCGTCAAACCTGCAAAAATCAGCGAGCTATTAGTCCTAAAATATGCTAAAAAACACTTTAAGAGTGTCTTTGAACATCCACAAAAAATTTCCTAAAAAATCCAAAGTTTAATCTATGATAAAATTGCATAAAAGTAACCAAGGAAAGCTAACTTTCCTTGGGATCCTGGCTTGCTTTTTGGGCAGACAATATGATGAGCACTTGGATGCAAAATTTAACTTTAAACTTCAAAAGAAAAACTACTTCAAGCAAGCTCAAGTTCTACTTAACAATACTCGCGAAAATGGAGCTTTCTTAAGCTAGATATACCTGAATAATTGAGACTTTTGAAGAACTTTGAGATCTAAGCTTTAAAACATTTGCATATGAGATCTAAAGAAAGATTTAACTTTAAACGAGATAGATCTACATAAGCAAGGAAAGTAACCAAGGGATAAATTGATTTTTTAGAAGAGAAAGAGAGGGAGAAAAGAGCTTGTTGCCGTGAAAGATTTGCTCAAGGACTTTGTAGTGGGATGCCGAGGGACTATGTTATTGGAGACTGTTGGATATTGAGTGGAGTCAAACTAGATCCACACTTCCTCCAAACTAGATACCCTGAAACTCAATCACATACTTGCATACCCATGAGATCTTGAAAACATATTTAAAAATAGACTAAAATAGCATGGAAATAAACTTATTTGACATGCAAATCTTTGATCTCTAAGCATACATGAATAAATAGAAATGAAAGTAAACTTACTTACAATTCCTATTCTTACTAATTTAGAGGAATCCTAATGAGGCAAGATCTATATCTAGAGAACAAAAATTGCAAGAAAGAAACCGGTTACCTCATGAAAACGTAACAATTTTGGCCCACACACCAAAGCAGCACACCATTAGCCTCCATGGTTTTTTTTTATCAAGCAAAATACTAATGGCATAAGCCAATTACAATAGCAAGACCTCTCTACACCAACTCGAACTAGTTTGAATGAGAGCCAAGGGGTTGCTTATATAGGAAAAAAGAGAGAAAACCCCAAGCAGGGCGAATTTGCCAGTTGTTGGAGCTTTTTGTGATGATTGGGGGCGAACTAGAGTGAACTAGAGGTGGTAGGCGCTACCTCTCACAAGGTAGGTCACCCTCGCCTCTTTCTGTGACACATACAACAATAGGTGAGCTTCTTCATGGATAAATGTGCCTCTCTAAGGAGAAAGTCGCTTCCTCATGGAGTTGATTAGAAACGGCTTGATTTGGTCTCCAATTAGCCCCAACATCATTCTTAGTTGAACTGGAACATGTCTGGGACAAGTTCCCATTGATTTAGGGATGTGTTTTTTCTCCATATTTTCCCTTTTTCTAATTTTTTATTCATTTTTTGTTTTTTTGGAGATTTTTTCACTTAGGTGATAAATCATCCCTTAAAACTTAGGAAAAGTGGTTTCTGGAGTAAAGTGGGTGCTCTGAGTTTGAAAACGAGCACCCCCATGGAAAATTTGTCCCCCTAGCCACCCTTTTATGACACTATGAATTTTTACAATTAACTTGTAAAAAAATTAACCCATTTTAACAGGAAATTTTTTTATTCTCGTAAATTAAAAAAACCTATGGGGGACCTAGTACATGTTCATAATGACTCAAAATGATGACTAGCATGGTAATATACATAGACACATAGACTTTAATAACCTCCTAAGTGTTGATGTATTTGTAACTTCGGAAGATATTCTGATGGATATTATCATTGTATGTTGTTGTACCCCCATTGGGGATGTGTGTTACCCCTTTACGGGATGTCTAAATTGTGTCTAGACCTTGAGGTACAACCTCCGTTGTAAGTCAGGGCAATAGTCCCCAATGTAACATCATGTAATATGTATTTGTAGTCTCTCTAGGAGAGGTGGGTCCCATGTGAGATGACATGTAGGCTCGAATGTTATATTTGGTCAGTGACTTAAAAGGGTATAAATAGGGAGGCGCTCTCCCTCATTTATACACACCTCATACACTCTCAAGTCTGCATGAGAGAAAGAGATATTCAGAGGAGGAGAGATAGATAGCTGCTGAATACTTCTTATTACTACTTTTGATCATCTTACTATTCTGAAGAAGTCTACGGGGTTTTCTCCTTTATGGTTTCCTCGGTGAAAATCTGTTTCTCGTGTATCTTATGCATTTTGATGTACTTGTTATTCTTTCAGATAAAGCTCCTAGATAATCTAATCAGATCTTAAGAAAAACTAACATGGTATCAGAGCCTCTCTGAAAGAAGGCACTGTGCAGCTGCGGAAACTAGGGCTTCCTAGTTGAAGGTATTCTCTCCACAGTTTATCAAGCAAGGAGGGATAGGCTAACTCACCTCACTAGGGTGCATCTTTTGGTGGTAGTAGTTTCTTAATCAGAGAAGTTTCACTGTGCAACCGAAAATACAACTACAATGATAGCTAATGAAAATCAGGGTTTCATGCCTGAAAACCCTAGAAGATGGAATTTAGTCATCTTAGCAATTTCTTTATAAAGCGAGATTGGAGAAGACTCAGAAGCCGAAACTTTTACAGGCTGAAGAAAAATTCTTGTTGTACATTGTGTAAAAGTTTCAGCCTTAGATTCGCTATACTTCAGGAGTTATGGTTCCTCCAAATCAAGGTTCCAGCCTCTTCCAAAATACAGTCATAAACATGTGACCTAGGGAGATTTGCTATATCTAGGGCTAGGAAGGTCCAAACAAAATTTCGCAAGATGTTGCAGGTAGGGAATGGACTGTAGTTTCTGTCGTACGCTTTTCAGACCCAGGATGTGAAATAGTGACACGTGGCAGTTCGTACAAGTTCACTATGCTGAACAGTCCCCAAAATAGTCACCTTGGGAAACTCAGCATAAGTCCCACTTGGAGAATCCATTTCTGCTCTAACCTGTGGGTTGGAAAGAGGACATATCAGGCTATCTCAATGCGATGTTTCATACTATAAGCATAGTTTTAAAAATCGGAATCGGAATTGGAATTGGTCGAGGGTCAACTCGGAATCGGAATCGGAATCGGTAATGAATTGGTCATAAATCGGCCAATTTGAATATAATGAATCGGTTTGCTAAAAAATACATCAAATATTTAAATTTTAAAGGAAAACAACATTTTCAAGATTATAATCCATGATTCCAAGGCATTGAAGACAAAATAAGAGTCTGAGTTTTGGGAAGACCTTTTTGTATGGCAGCAGTGAGTTTGTTTTGAAGACTTTCATGCCCAGAATTTTGGTGAAGATTGATTAGGGAATTAAACAACCATACAATCAACAATGATCCCTTTTGCACAGTGTTTGAGGCCCTAATTTGTTTGCAGCAGCACAAGTGCATAGGTTAAAGGACAAGCTAGCAGACAATCAGCCCGTGGTTCACAAACAGTTTGAACTTGAAGTATAAACAGTCTAATTATGAGGTCTTCTACATAAACAAGAATGGAAGTTGATAAGACTTGTTGACCTTGGAGATCCTCCACAGCAAAAAAAAACCACAGTCCGAGTTTGGAGTTAAGTCTGCAAATATACACAGACTTGTTTAGGGTCTTGGGCATACACAGTCACAGTTCAAACTCATTTACATCCCAAGCTTGAAGAGTGACATATGCAGAGGTCTGACATGCATTGACTAAGATATGATGATGTTGACAATGCTGAATGAGGGATGATGAACAAGATGACATAGGTGAGTAAGTAGTGTGTATACAGTGCCACATACAATGGTATAATTTTAGTATGAAGTTGTGATGATGCATACTACTGTAGGATGATAATAATATGATGAAGCATGTATACAGTGATGTGTGAAGATGAACAATGTTAAGATCTGTATAAACTTAGGTTAGGGAGTGGGATAGGTTAGGACCTAGGTTAGGGAACGGTTAGTAAACAAATAAAAAACAAAGTAATAGTTTAAAACTATGAACTTAAAAAAAAATAAAAATAAAATAAAAACAATTGTGATTAATACCAAACCGGACCGGTCAGATTCTAACTCTACCGGTTGGACTGGTTAGTTACCGAACCGGACCGGTTTGGTTACCAACCGACCGGTTCAGTAACTAACCGGTCCCCGATCCGGTTTACCAACCGGTTTGACCCGGTTTGGTACCGAACCGGTGAACCGACCGGTTCCGATTCCGATTTTTCCGATTTTTAATACTATGACTATAAGGAGCCGAAAATCCGGAGATACAGTGGAATCAATATCCGACATTTCTGCAGAAGAAATTGGAAAACTAGGGCTTCCTGTTCCGGGAGCCTCCCACCACTGTTTTCAAAAAAGGAGTACATTGGAGATCTCGCCTTGAAGAGGCACATATTTCTGTCCAATCAGAAGTTTGAAATTCCAAGTTTGGAAAATTAGGGTTTCTCTGACAGACCCTAGATCAGCCAGCTACAGAACTAGGTAGGACACCCCAAATCGGTAAGATCTATATCTTTGCTATTTCCATTTGAGGTTCTCATTTTAAAATGACTAATCACACTCAGCTTGATGACAAGCCTGGTGAAGCTGACAACTTTCGAGTATAGAAGTATAGGACCTCCTTGATCCTTAAAGAAAATGACTTGGATCAGTATTTCAGTAAGGAAGTTCTAAGAGCCTGAGGGAGATGAGGCTAAGGCTAGAGACAAGAGAATCATTGCAGATTCTATTAAAGATCATCTCATCCCTCATGTGTCATCCTTGAAGACACCAAAAGGAAGTGTTCGATGCTTATGACAAAGCAATCGAAGAAGAATAAAAGATTGTTATAACCACCTTGAATGGCCTCCCAAGATCATGGGATTCATTCATTCGAGGAATGTGTGCTAGAAGGAAGTTGATTACCTTCAGCAGACTCTGGGAAGAGTGCACACAAGAAGAAGCTCGACTCATAATAAGAGAAGAGAAGATGGGAGCAACTGAAGATCAAGCTCTCACGATTCAAAGAAGATCCTTCAAGCGATGAGGAATATGAAGGACTCAACTCTTGAAGAACCTCTTATCCATCTTAGCATTTGGATAAGAAATGATGCAGTTGTGAATGAAGAAGATGATGAAGCTGAAGGCTCAAGAAGGAGTCTACCCACCAAACAAATAAAGATAAGTATTCAATTGTCATTTCATGATATTGTTTGGTTGTGCATTTGCTTATATTCAGTTGATGTGTTATGCCTGTTTGAGTATTTGCATTTATACTAATGAATTGCACATGATGGGTAAGAAGTCAATGATGTTGTACAACATTCCATTGCTACTTATCTAGATTGAAACCTCTTTGTTGACATATTAGGAGTATTACACACTCTTAATAACATTGGGGTAGAAGGAATCTAGAAGTTATTGTATGTGTACGGGATATGAATGAATGTTGTAGCATTTGCTAAAATAGTTGCATGGCTATGTGACATATATTTGTCACTATTAATATGTTTTGGAAATTATGAGATGTTTCTAATCATGCCTTTGAACTTGACTTGTTGATAATTCTGAAGAACAAGTAATGACAGTTCAGAAGAGGAACCTGAAGCTTCTTGGGTTAGAGACACTGTGGCGGAAGAAAGAGCTTTAGAAGAATATAAAGAGAACGGTAGATCCACCTCGAGAGATGAAGACCACCTTGGGCACGAGAAATAGTCCAAGATGAAGAATAGTATGACTAGACTTCCAAAGAAAGCAAGAGGCCTCGGACACACTTAGTTATGTGACACTATTGAGCGACATCATTGATGCAGAGCCTTCCAGCTATGAAGAAGTAGCCAAGAAGAAAGGGAAAGGGACTATGATCAAAGAGTACCAGTTGATCAAGAGGAATGATGTCTAGTATGTGGTGCCGAGACCTGAAGGGAAGTCCGTAGTGTCTTCCATATGGATCTACAAGATCTAGCATGCAGTAGATGGCAGCATCGTGGGATACAAAGCAAGATTCGTAGCACGAGGCTTCTCACAGAAAGAAGGCAAAGACTACGAAGAGACATTTGCACCAGTGACGAGGTACACTTCCATTAGATCCATACGTGTAGGTATGAGATGGGAGATACACCAGCTGACATCAAGACAACATTCTTGAATGGTGTAGTCAAGGAGGAAGTATACGTAGAGCAGCCACTGGGAGTTGAGACACATGACAGGCAGACTCATGTGTGCAAATTAAAGAAGGCCTTGTACGAGCTCAGAAGGCACCTGTTACCTACTAAGTCATACTTAGTCGATGTTATCAAGTGAGCCTGGTGAATCGGACAAAGATGATTTGTTCGGACTTAAGAAGACCTTCAGACTTGCCTCTAGGAAGTGTTTTTTTTATCTACCACATGTTCATACCCCCTTGGGGGAGTTGTAATAAAATGTTCTAGCATGGTAGTGTCTGTAAAAGACTCGGTCTCTTGGACTGTATTTGTCAATCCGATTAGCCCAGAGTGTTTTTTCCCTTGGTTATTATTAGTTGTTGAATAAACGATTGATAATTTATGAGTTTTTCACTCAATACCTCCAAAGTTGGGGTGGTCGGCTTGGCATTTAGGCCTATTGAGGTTATTAGAGTCTGTGTGTCAATGTATAAACATGCTAGGCATTATGGTCGAGTCATATGAACATGTGCCAAGTCCCCCTAGGTTTTGTTTTTTTTAATTTTTAATTTTATTTTTTCCACAAAACTTAGGCTATTTTTTAATAGTCTAAATTGAAAAATTGGTCTTGTAATAAAAGTGGGGTTAAAAGTTAGATTCAGTAAACCCATAAACCCATAAACCCACTTTTCCCAAGTTTTGAGTGATTTTTCCATCACTCAGGTAAGAAAATCCAAAAAAAAATCAAATATTAATTAATTTAATTAAAAATTAATTAAATAATGGAGCAAATCCAAATTCCTAAATCAGTGGATTTTGCTCCGATTTGATTGAAATCAGTCTCATTGGCTTCAGATTGACAGGGAGTTGTCATTCATTGACTGAAGGCATGGATCAAGGTTGAAGAGGAGCTTAACAGGCTCATGCAGATCTAGGTGTTGCGCCCTCCTTTCTCTCTCCTCCACACGTGTGGATCAATCTGACAGTTGTTTGATGGGTGGTTCAGTTCACTGAGTGAGGTGTCACTCCGATTTGTAGTTCCAGTCCAGTTAGACTCAGTTCATCATCAGATCAGGCTCGGCTTAACTCTCTGTCAGCTGCAGTCTCTCCTTCAGTCAGGCATGCGCCCCTCTTGGCCAATCTGGCTATAAATAAAGCAGCCTTTTCCTTCTTGAAGCTAGTTAGAGTTGGGAAGAAAGGCTTGCTATTGTGTAATATTGTATTGATCATTCTGTTTGTTGGAATAAAAGAGAAGCTTTGGAGGCTAAATTGTGGAGTACTTTTCATGTGTGGATCATCATTATCATGCTGCTTTTGAGGTGAACTGCTATTTTTTCATTTTCTTGCATTAAAACTGTTGTCTGCCTGAATGATTATTGGAATCATAGGAATAGATTATTGTAAGTAAGTTTACTTACTCCTATTTTGCTACATATGTTTGAATGAGCAAATATTTGCATGATAAATAAGATTATTTTCATGCTATGTCATCTATTTCTCATATGTACCTTCAGATTTAATGGTTTTGTTTGCAGGACTTGTTGTTTAGCTTGCAGGCTTGCCGTGATTGGAAGAGTTGTGGTTCAAGTTTGATTGCACTGGTTTTCCAGTAAGATTGTGAAGATTGTGCCCCTCGGTGCTTCATTGACAAGTTTCTTTTGCAGATCTATTTCAGCAACAAGCACTTCTCTTTTCCTCTTCCTCCTTCAAAATTTAAATTTTCTTCAAATTGGTTACCATTTAAGAATTTTATCGCTTAGATCGATCTCGATCTCATTAAGAAAATCATATATAGATCTAGTTAATAAGACCCTTTCCTAAGTTTAGATCTCAGTTCTATTTTGCATGCAAAGTTATATTTGAAGAGATCTAGTTCAAATTACCCTCTTTTGCAAGCATTATAAAGGAAATTTGTAGCTTGCTCAGAAGGTAGTTTCCTTTTTCTTTGTTCTTTAAATTTTTAAATTCTGCAAGAAAAGTGCATATCATATTGGCTGCCAAAACAGCAAGCCAAGATCCCAAGGAAAGCTTGCTTTCCTTGGTTCCTTTTTGCAAAACTAAATTAGCCCTTTTTAACAATTTTTTAACTTAGTCTCTTTCCGGTAATTAGTGTGGTGACCCAAAGCACTTTCAAAGTGTTTTTGGGCATATTTGATTTTAACAGCTTGCTGGTTTTTAGCAGGTTTAACAAAAAAGAGAAAGAGACTCTACCCGTTTTCCGACTCTTGGGCGAACCAGAGCTTCTCGGAGGCTTCCCCCACCGCTGTGCTTCTTTTTAAGCTTGTTGTAAACCTTTGGATCCCAGATAATAAGGACCAAAGTGCAGATTAGTTTGCTGATATCGTAACCCTTAATAATAAAAAAGAATCGCTTCGAGTAGGCTCTTTCGAGCCCACTCCCCATCCCCCCTGGGGGGATCTGCGTCCGTTTCACTCTTCTGCATTTTTTCCCGTTTTTTGCTCTAGCTTAGTCTTGTCATGCAGGATTGTATACTTTGATCATATTTGTCATTATTCCATATTTTGAAATCACAGTAACACCAATACTTACCCCATGAACCCCCGATTGAACTGAAAAGTGAAAGAGGATTGTGGTAGAATTAATTAGAAAACCGGTGGTGTGTATTTTTGCTTCTATTTTCATTGTTATTCTTCACAAGCAAGCAGTAAAATTAACCCCTCCTTGATTTCCCGATTGAGGTCCACGTGGACCGAAAGAGATTCCTGGAGGTTTTTTTTTTAACAAGAACACGTTCTTAAAATTTACTAAAATTGACAAGACTCCGGTGTGTATGCTCTGCACTTGGCTGCGGTTCGTCTGATCAGTCAAGCTGCATCAAAAGCAACGCGAGTGACTAGAATAATTAGGATTCTCTTTCCCCAATTAACCACCTCAGCCGAAAATCCAATGCCTCGATTATAAGCCGTAAACAGTGGCAAAATACCCAAAGGAAGTGGGAACTACTGGACAGTGACCTCGAGGCGCCAATCTTTGTTACATCCTAGCGGGTGTATTATGAACAAAGTCTCAGAGACTCCATTTAGCCCACACATTCCTTGCGGGTAGCCGTAGCGGTTGTTACTTTTGGACATACTCCAAGTACCCCCTGGGTATATCTGGAGTCCCCTCGCCTAATTTAATTCACTCATCTTTTCACATTAATTTAAAACGTACCAAGATACAATTACAAAACATTCACTCCAGCACTTGCAAGCACTCTTAATTATTTCCGACTCCCTTTTAAGGCACTAGTCAATTGTTTATTTCTTTCAATCTATATGTGATTGGGTGTCATTTCGTGCTTATTTGCGATTGTCTCATCATGTTATCTATTGTTTACAATTGTTAAATCAAAACTCCTAAAAAACTTACTCATTTAATACCATCATCATCTAAGTAACCAGCCTTGGTAACTTGTAGGGTCTACACCCCTTGGCTTCGTTAGGAGTTTGCCTAAACGGAGGAGTCAAGAATAAGGTGACAGCCTTGACTCGAGACTTGCCCCCAAGGACACACCGAGTGGCTTGAAGATTTCTGCCAGGTTCCCCCCCCAGGTGTGTGAAAGGCGGCAACAACACCCATGGGATAGCACATACAGTTACATGAGGATCTTGAAGATCACCTAGAGTGATGAAGATCGTAACCTTTGCTACAAGGTTGAAGATGAAAGCCTATAGAGGATGACAAGCTCAAAGATGGGTGCGAGAAGAACTTTTCAACAAAGTTCAAGATAGAGGATCTTGGTATCCAGTGACCCTAGATGGATACATAGAATATTAGTAGCAGAGGAAGCTACATGTCACTCCATTACTGAAGGTTTCAATACATAGAGTACGAAAGGCAGAGGGAGAATGATGCTTCGCTTCAGAGGGAGTGACTGCAGAAGATCCTCAGGTTCGACATGGTACGACAGGATGGACAACTTACTGATGGCCCTAGGGCTTACTGAGAGTAAAGCGGATTCCAACCTTTACTTCAAGGTTGAAGGCAGAAGACTAGTGATGCTCCTGCTATATGTCGACGACCTGTTCCTGACAGGCAAAGAGAAACTCATTAAAGATGCAAGGAGTAGACTTGCTACAGATTTGAGATGAAAGACCTAGGGATGATGCACTACTTCTTAGGCATGGAGGTGTGGCAGAGTACAGATGGAGTCTTCCTTGGTCAAGGTAAGTGTACAGTAGAGATCCAAGACAAGTTCACCTTGTTGTTGCAAAGCATATATTGAGGTACCTGAAAGGTACAATTGATTATGGGCTCAGATATGACGCGAATCAAAAGGTTAACCTGTAGGGTTATGTTGATTCGGACTGGGCTGGCAGTGCTTTAGATAGGAAGAGCACTTAGGGGTGCTGCTTCAGTATGTGATCAGGTGTGATCTTTTGGTTTAGCAGGAAGCAGTCCTGTGTGGCACTAAGTACAACCGAAGCAGAATATGTCGCAGCTTGTTCAACTAGTTGTGAGGTAGTATGGCTTAGTAAGCTTTGTTTGATCTCTAGTTAGAGGCGACTTGTATCTTCTGTGACAACCAGAGTTGTGTGAAGTTGTCCGAGAACCCAGTGTTCCATGACAAGTCAAAGCACATTGAGATCAAGTACCACTATATCAGGGATATGGTGCAGAGAGGAGCAGTGAAGTTCTAGTATGTTGCGACGGACGAGCAGATAACCGATGTGTTGACCAATCCATTAGCCAAAGCAAAGTTTGAATACTTCAGAGTGAAGCTTGGTGTACTTCAAATCGAGGTTCCTCCCAAGGGGAGGTGATGGGTCCGGAAGACGCACTTGCACGAGAGTCATTCTCACATGGTGGTAGGTGTGTCCTCCCATGGGTGTAGATGTAAGGGCTATGGTCGAGATGTGTGCATCTGGGCTGTGGTCCAAGTGACGATGAGGTGATCTAAAGACGACGAGACGGTAATAGGGGACTCGGGTTTTGTAGAGGCATATAATCAGTCCTGGGAGATCCTTCAGGTTTTGTAGAGGCATATAATTAGTCCTGGGAGATCCTTTAGGTTTTGCAAAGGCATATAATCAGTCCTGGGATGCTCCTTCAGGTTTTGCAGAGGCATATAATCAGTCCTGGGAGATCCTTCAGGTTTTGCAAAGGCATATAATCAATCCTGGGAGATCCTTCAGGTTTTGCAGAGGCATATGATCAGTCTTGGGATGCTCCTTCAAGTTTTGCAAAGGCATATAATCAGTCATGGGAGATCCTTCAAGTTTTGCATAGGCATATGATCAGTCCTGGGATGCTCTTTCAGGTTTTGCAGAGGCATATAATCAGTCCTGGGAGATCCTTCAGGTCTTGCAGAGGCATGTAATTAGTCTTGGGATGCTCCTTCAGGTTTTGCAAAGGCATATAATCAGTCCTGGGACCTTCAGGTTTTGCAAGGCAATAAGTCCCGAGCTATACCTACTTGATGATTTGAAGGCCTACATGGAGGCTAGGCCTACATCTAGCATGAAAAAGGGATGGCATTGTAGAAACTTCTGATGACAGATAGTATGGTACGATGATCAAATTATAAGAAGATGATGGCAGCAGCTATGATGAAGACTCTATAACTTCGTGATGATGACGATGCGATGAAGACCCAACCAAATGTGTTGATGGTTGTGTAGAGAGACAATACCTTCCTAGTTAAGAGGGAGTGTTGATGTATTTGTAACTTCGGAAGATATTCTGATGTATATTATCATTGTATGTTGTTGCACCCCTATTGGGGATGTGTGTTACCCCTTTACAGGATGTCTAAATTGTGTCTAGACCTTGAGGTACAACCTCCGTTGTAAGTCGGGGCAATAGTCCCCAATGTAACATCATGTAATATGTACTTGTAGTCTCTTTAGGAGAAGTGGGCCCCATGTGAGTTGACATGTAGGCTCGAATGTTATATTTGGTCAGTGACTTGAAAGGGTATAAATAGGGAGGCACTCTCCCTCATTTATACACATCTCATACACTCTCAAGTGTGCATGAGAGAAAGAGATAGTCAGAGGAGGAGAGATAGATAGCTGTTGAATACTTCTTATTACTGCTTTTGATCATCTTACTATTCTGAAGAAGTTTGAGGGGTTTTCTCCTTTGTGGTTTCCTCGGTGAAAATCTTTGTGTCTCGTGTATGTTTTATATCTTATGCATTTTGTTGTACTTGTTATTCTTTCAGATAAAGATCCTAGATAATCTAATCAGATCTTAAGAAAAACTAACACTAAGGCCTAACTACCAAGGCAAATACTCCAGCTTTGGAGGTTTGAGTGAAAAAATCGAAAATTATATGTCGTTGACAAGCAACATATAATTAACAAGGAAAAAACACTTTAGAGTACCGCATTGATAGCTAAGTCTAAGTTGGGCAAGCCTTTTACAAAAAGTCATCATGCTACGTTAACTTATTACAATTTCCACGCAAGGTATGAACATGCAAAAATTTAAAATAGGCCAAGAAGGCTTGATGGACTTTTGAATCTGATAATGAACAAATATCCTTGTTCAAACATTATCGGCTCACTTGAAATCTCTGCAATCAATCTAGCGCCTCTGTTAAACTGGGAGGACAGTGGGTACACTGTCCACTTAAACTAAGAGGAAATGGTACATAAATGGAGAGAAAACAAATTGGAGGATAACAATTAGAACTTCTGTTAGAGATTGGTCATTAATAAGTAGTTAGTTATAATATGTATTAAAATAGAAAGGGAGACGACCAAACGTGATGTCCCTATTCTGTATGCTTATATAAAAAAGTCATACTATATAGAATAATGAATTATTAACAATGAAATAATAACTCTCTTAGACTAATAACAATGGAACATTCCCACATTTCCAAACACATTTGTTTTGGTCAAGCCAAAATTTTAGCATCTCCCCCTCATTACTCATCTCGTCTCATCAGAGAAGCCTTAGAAATAGAGAAACATCCCAACAATTTCAATCTAGATGAGAGATACAAGTTGAGCCAATATTGGAAACCCACCATCCATAAATTTTCTCTCATTGATCCCCTCGTCCTTAATTGTGGCTTTCATCATCCCTCCATCCTCCTTTCTCATTCATCCTTCTCTTAGGTATTCGCTTTCTTAAGCTGAAATCAGACCTATCCATTTGGCCTCGCTCCCGTTTGGATCCTGCTTATCTCATCGCTCCTGATCTAATCTTAGTATTCCTATCCTCATCCCTACTTGTTCATTACTCCCCTTACCTAGTTTCTTCCTCTTCCTTCTTGCTATTATCATTGTTCACCTGCCTTCTATTTATTATCTCTATCATCTATGAGATTTATAACCTTCCCCCTTTTCCCTGTTTCTTGCTTTACTCTTGTTACCCTCTATTGATCCCCTCCCTTAGTTCAATCACACTTTATAACCAATCCTTTGTTTCTCTATTCTCATCATTTATTATTTACATCTCTTTTGTTCAATCCATACCTGTCTTCCATTGATTACTAATTTTATTTTAATATATTACATCCCCATTATTATCTCAACTTTTTTATTTTATTACATCATCATTATTACCTCAACTTACATTATATCATCTCCAAGTCTCATTAGTTCCTATCCTTTCCCTCTCCTTGGGTTTTATTTATGTATTTTATTTATTTCAACAACAATTTATATATTTTTTCTTATTATTTATTCTTTCATATCCTATCTTGCTCGTCTATAATTTATTACTCCAAACTAATCTTCAACAGTCATGTATTTTGTCTCCAATTTATCTCACCTTCACCTCTTTCTTTGCTATCTTTCTATGACCTTTGTTTGATCCTGATGATGGATGGAGTGTCCAATCGAAACGCCAGGAGTACTAAACTCTAACACAGTTCAATCCAGAAGATTACACACAATGTGTCTAACTGTGGAAATCTGCACTCTAAAAAAAAAAAAAGCCTCTTGTTTTTCAGCCTCTAGGCTGTTCAATTCCATATCATATCCCTTCTAGAAGAACCTGTCATCCAAAGGTGTAGATGGGAACGTGAATGATTCCAGTTCTTCAAACACATATAGTGGAGTTCTGTGCACTAATTATTCACCAGCCCATGAAAAATACTGCATTTTAATCAGGAAGCTGGTGCAGAGTTACAGACAAGCCTGTTTTACACAACAAAACACAATGGGAGAGGAAGCCTCATCTGTGCAATGTCCGACATTTACAAGAAGGAAAAAATCTGAAGGAAAATGATAATACTTGGAAATAATATGCAAGTAATGTCTTCCAACTTGAAGGTCTCTTCTTTGGAAGCGATCATAGATTCATAACATTACCTGTAATCTTCTTCAAGAATTTGCATATGGGACATGCATTGTTTACATAATGTAATGTCCTTGGCCAAAATAGACTGATTTTTTTTTAAGTAACTGCTTGTATTTTGGTTTAGGGGATTTGTCAAACAATTTGGATACCCCAATGCCACGATAGCATTATCAATGATTTCTATTGCATGTGCACTCAATGTACTGCTACTAGCACTTAGGATATAAATGCTGCAATGTTTTCAGACCTCAAACTTCAGTGATATTACTTTCAATCAGTGAATGAACATACAAATAAGGAGTATATTGCAAGAGCTGGGAAGGAAATACATTAATATTCTTGTCCCATACAATAATGCTGGTGCACGAACAATGACAGTAAATTGCACTGAACAAAGAGATCTGAATATATCATTCACTATTGACCTATAGATAGTATTAGATGGCAGCACCCTCTTGTGAGTAGAAATCCTCTCCACAAGTGGCACGATTTGGTTTTATGATGATTGTGGTGTCTTACAAGTGTGAATCAATGCGCCCAGCTGAAGAGTATGCCGACTTTCCAAACAGTATGCAGCAGATATGAGTGTGTGAAGTCGACCTTCTCAGGTTTTTGGCCTCCAACAAGAGCTGCAACCCCTCGTAGATGACTTTGAATTCACAGTACACTGGTGCAACTGTAGTCCCCCTCTTTGGGCCTCCAAAATGGTCACTTTGAGTTTTCCTTTTAACCTGGAGGTGATTGTCAGATACAACGTCCACTTTAATGCCTGGAGATGGCAGTATACTAGCACAAAGAGTCGGCAGATCACTAAGATGCACTCAACAGTAAATTATGGCCCCAAATCAAAATCAAACAAATCGATCTCTCTGAAGTGTATTTCTTCCTCGTAGAAATGAAGGTCAAGTTGTGGTATACTTGCAGCAAATGAATGAGGTCTCTATCAACCAACTTGAGTTCCCAAAGACCATGTACAAACCCTCAAAGGCTGCACTTCCCACTAGATCTGGCTGCTACCTCCTCAACCCACAACGGTCAATCAAAAACACAAAGAGATGGAGATTGTGAGCTGACTTTCCCTTTTGCACAAACGTATTCTTATAAACCAGTGCGTCCTACCTCAAATATCCACATGCAGCTCCCCCAAAACAGTAAAAATTACTTTCTCCACAATGACAATAAGATGCAATGGGAAAATTCGAGTGATCTTTCCCTCAGGATTGACTAGGGTGGATGGCTTTACCACTGAAATCAATATTTTCTCCTAGTGTTCTCGTCCCAAGAGAAAGAATCTCAAGAGCTCTCCAAGTTTCAAAAATGCAAAATATCATGAATGAATGAGAGAGTGACTTCTTTCCCTTTTGTCCTCATGTTGACCCTTTTTGGCCACTTTTACCTTTTCCCCCTTTTAATTAACAAAGTGGCATTTTGAATAGTCACTTATTAATTATTCAACGCCACTTTATAAAGTTACATTTGCCTGGTGACATTAAATAATTATTTGTTTCTCCTTGTTCAGTTGGCTGACACAACTTCGAAAGCCATCTTCCCTTGCAGAGCCAGAGATCATAAAAATAGGGACATGACGATCCTCCTTTCACAAAGATTGCTTGTCCTCAAGCAATGCCATCACAACTCTTCAATCAACAACTGAACCAAAATGAAACTTAGAATGATCCCATGGTCCCAAACCAGTCTAAAAGATCTTAAGCACCTACTACAATACTTCCCTGCAAGGTGCTAACACAAGACGCTTCCTCAAGCCCACAAATCAACAGAGTGAACAAATATTGTAAATACTCAGTCCATCTCTCATAGAATCCCCCTCCTAGGAATCCAGTCCAATGCACTATAAAAGTGAGCTCCCAATAGTAAAATCTGGCTCTCCCATCTATACTGGTTGTCAAACTATCAATCCATGAGGTCCCAAGGTCCCATGCTATCCCTAGTAAGGACCCACGACGCGGACGTTGGGCCACTCTAATCCTAAATATCTGGCCCTCATGCATAGATTGTATCCTCCACTTTTGGAACCCCAAGCTGTAAACTCAAAAAAACCATCCCCACTATCAATCCACTGTTGGACTTGATCCTGGGTATTAGAAAGAAAAATGTATCCTGCCATATGGCGTCCCAAAAATGACACGGACCAATCATATGACTTCTTGTAATCCTCACCCAAACTAGGAGTTCACTATGCCTCATACCGACTAACTCCAGTTTAGCTACATTGATCACATCTGATAATTGGTCAATCCTGGCACACATACCATCTGTGCTCTGCACCCTCAGGAAACCTGTGAAGTAATCTAACAACATGCCCTCCCACCTTGGCCCTGAAATGGGCAAAAACTGCATCAACCCAGCTGGGTGAGTGTACTGCAACCTGCTCTACCGACAAGTCGCGCACTCCCCCAAATGTCTCAACACAATGTCCTCACAGTCCCTCCATGCGAACCTCTCTTGGATCTTCCCGTAAGTGGTAAAGTCACTAGGATCCTAAACTAGTCTATCAAATATGAAACACTCTTTGCTTGTAGCACTTATCTGCAAGGTGCTAACCCAATAATGTCCCTAACTAAGCTTTTTATGCAAGGAAATCATAATTTGCACAAACTTGAACAACTCCTCAAAAGACAGCTCCTCCAAGCAACCAATCCTGGTTATCTCATCTATATTGACTGTTGAACTATCCAACATTATAATCTAAGGGTCCCAAATTTGATGTGGCACCCCCTCTAATCATAATCGTTTGATCACCCTGATCAGATTGCGCTCTCCCATCCTGGAACCCTAAGTTGAACTCACTATCCTTGATCGGGTCTCACTAAAGCATCTTAGTGAAGTCAAAATCTGTTAACCTGCGAACATACTTGATCTTAGGTAGCGTGAGGGAAAACCTATCTCGCCATATAGAACAAAGCTCAACAAATCCTCTCACAATATCCCCATAATGACGCAAACGAATCACTGATACGTTCCTGTTGAACATCCTCATCATCTGAAGTAGCCTACCACTTCGATGAATGCCAGGATCCCACCACCAAATTGGAAGTCCACCACTCCCATTACCTGTAAAAGTATCTGGGAACTAATCCAACAGTCTGTATCTCCTCTTGTGCACTCCGCTCAATGATCATATGGTCACAATGAAATGCCTCTGTCATGGCCACCATGCCCCCTATCTCATCCAACTGGCTACATTGGTCCTCTCCTATCCTATTGTACACCATGAGGACACCAAATAATTGCCTACAGGCTTGGAAGGTGACTAGTGCATTGGTCAATCCCAAAGGCATGACCAAGAAATCATAATGAAATCTAGAAGCAAACCTATGAGTATCCTGCTCCTTGTCCCTCCTTTGGTGATATCTCAAATGAAGATCAATCATCAAGGGATATAGTGCATCCTGAGGCACACCCATCCACTCACTGATCCTAGGTAACCTCAAATCAATGGTATGCTCAAGGACTCTGTCAGGAGATCTTTTGGAGGAAACACTTTGAAACTCCAATGTACACCACTTGTGATTGCGTGTACCCCTATATACTACTGTCTGCGAGTGTAGCCTCCTATATCATTTGATATCTTGTATGGGCAACTGCATCCAATACTCTACTGATGTCAACTAATCCTGTATCCCAATGTATGTCCATATCTGTCATATACCTGTCCCCCCAATCCAGGGACGCATATAATTCCATGCTGGTTGGTTCGTAAAGAATGTGCTGAACCATCTCCTTCGTGGCTAAGCCTTGAGCCTCTAGTGGTCTTTCCAACAGAAGTGGCTCAAGATCTCCACAATGCAAAAACAAACGCATGGTCAAAAGTCTCCTCAAGCACCAGCAACTCTGTATGCTCCTCCCTCAAACCATGAGTGCCACTCATGCCCTCATGTGTCCCGGCTGCCAAAGATGATGGATTCTCTGGTACTGTTAATAATGAAGAGCGTGCCAAACCCAATCAGTAACCAGGCTGTCCAACCTTCGTCTTTGATTCTTGAAGGGCGATTTTCAAAGAATCCTAGGTAATTTCAAGCTCATGGGTAAACCTGTCAACCTCCTTTTCTTCCCCTTTTAGTGCATCATGGTACATCTCATCAAGTATGGGAAAATGATCTCTATCGGAAAATAGGTGTAGATAGTTAGACTTCATTGCTACCACTGCTTCTCTAAGCACCTGAAAATATGTAAGGGAAGGCTCTCCTCCCAAATTATCATATGTACCTGGAGTTTTCCAACAACAATCTGTCACCAATGCATGCATATCATAAAAATGTCTCATGGCTGCCGTAATCTCGTCCCCGCTTACATTCAACTGCCTTGTCAAAGGATGTGGCTCATGGGAACAATCCTCCTCAACTAATTTTTCTGATTTGTTTTCATCATGTGTGCTGGTGTCGTCAGCCTCATGGGACAGCTCTAGTGGTGGATCGAAGGCTGCGGTTTTGTCAACTTCATTGCACACATCCTCAACATGAGTAGATGCATGCACTTCTAAGAAGTCATCCTAGGGTTTTGTCAACCTTCTCTCATGAGATGAGGCATTTAGACCACCAATCACTTCAGATTGGAATCCCTCTTCCTCCTTCCCAACTGATACGAGAGGCTCCAACAACTCCGGATGCTCTAACAATGATAGATTCTTTTGATATCCCTGTAAGACTTGCAAAATTTCTACCATGAGTTCCTGATTAGACTTCATCTTTCCCAATTAACAACTGCTGAGATTGAAATTAATGAGAGAAGGTCACTCAACAAGCAATCTGAAAGTACATGTCATTGGTAATCCCTCAGGCTGGCAGGATGATACCACTGTAATGTCCTTAGCCAAAATAGACTGATTTTTTTTTGAAGTAACTGTATGTATTTTGGTTTAGGGGATTTGTCAAACAGTCTGAATACCCCAATGTCACGACTCACGATAGCATTATCAATGATTTCTATTGCCTGTGCACTCAATGTACTGCTACTAGTACTTAGGATATAAATGTTGCAATGTTTTCAGACCTCAAACTTCAGTGATATTACTTTCAATCAGTGAATGAACATACAAACAAGGAGTATATTGCAAGAGCTGGGAAGGAAATACATTAATGTTTCATACAATAATGGTGGTGCATGAACAGTGACAGTAAATTAAAGTGAACAAAGAGATCTGAATATATCATTCACTTCTGACCTGTAGATAGCATTAGATGGAAACACCCTCTTGTGAGTGGGAATTGCCCCCAAGTGGCACAATTTGGTTGTATGATGATTGTGGTGTCTTACAGGTGTGAGTAAATGCACCCAGCTGAAGAGTACGCCCACTTTCCAAACAGTATGCAGCAGATATGAGTGTGTGAAATCGACCCTCTCAGGGATTTGGCCTCTAACAAGAGCTGCGACCCCCCGTAGATTACTTTGAATTCACAGTACGCTGGTGTAACTGTAGTCCCCCTCTTTGGGCCTCCAAAATGGTCATGTTGAGTTTTCCTTTCAAGCTGGAGGCGATTGCCAGCTACAATGTCCACTTTAATGCTCAGAGATGGCAGTATAATAGCACAAGAGTAGGCAGATCACTAAGATGCACTCAGCAGTAAATTATAGCCCCAATCAAACAAATCAATCTTTCTGAAGTGTATTTCCTCCTCATAGAAATGAAGGTTGAGTTCTGGTCTACTTGCAGCAAATGATTGAGGTCTCTATCAGCCAACTTGAGTTCCCAAAGATCATGTACAAGCCCTCAAAAGCTACAGTATACTAACACAAAGAGTCGACAGATCACTAAGATGCACTCAGCAGGAAATTATGGGCCCAATCAAACAAATCGATCTCTCTGAAGTGTATTTCCTTCTCATAGAAATGAAGGTTGAGTTCTGGTCTACTTGCAACAAATGAATGAGGTTTCTATCAGCCAACTTGAGTTCCCAAAGATCATGTACATGCCCTCAAAGGCTGCTCTTCCCACTAGATCTGGCGGTTACCTCCTCACGCGACAACAATCAACCAAAAACACACAAATAGATGGAGATTGTGGGCTGACTTTCCCTTTTGCACAATTGTATTCTTCTAAACCGATGCACCCTGCCTCAAGTAACCACAAAGACAAGCTCCCAACTCCCCGAAAACAGTAGAAATTACTTTCTCCACCATGGCAATAAGATGCAATGGCAAAATCTGAGTGATTTTGTCCTCATGATTGATTAGGGTTGATGGTTTCACTACCGAAATCAATATTTTCTCCTGAGGTTTTCGTCCAAAGAGAAAGAAGCTCAAGAGCTCTCCAAGTTTTGAAAATACAAAATATCATGAATGAATGAGAGAGTGACTTCTCTCCCTTTTATCCTCATGTTGACCCTTTTTGGCCACTTTTACCTTTTTTCCCTTTAATTAATGAAGTGACTTTTTCAATAGTCACTTTTTGAATTAATTACTCAACGTCACTTTATAAAGTTATTTTTGTCTAGTGACATTAAATAATTAATTGTTTCCTCTTGTTGATCAGGCCGACACAACTTCGAAAGCCATCTCCCCTTGCAGAGCCAGAGAACATAAAAATGGGGAAATGACACATAAAATGATATATATTGTGGTTAATCAAACAATCACTAACCATGCAACAAGGCCCATGCCACTGCAACTGAACAAACTCGTTCATGTTGTAGTTGAAATGAATGCAAATCTGCTACGTCATGCCCTTGGAGAGGTTCTTTGAGCTCATATTCTGGCTAATAGTGGTGGTGAATGAAGGATTAATTGGTGTTGTATTGTGACTGAAATTAACTGTCATTTTCTGAGTCATGGTTTGGAATGTGACCAGTGAAAGATAATAAAATTGTTTTCTGTATCTTGTAAACAGACTGCTATGTTTCAGTCTGTGGGCTGTTCTGCCGAAATTGCTTAATGCCAAAGTGGTCTATCAATGTAGGGAACAGTTGTGTGGAAAACAGTGTAGATGGGCGAATTAGACATGGTATGGTGGGATACAGAGCAAGAAGGAATTTATCTGTGGAAAGCACCATCTCAAAGGAAAAAATATTAAGAAAAAGTACAGAAGGGAAATCATTTAACATGCCAATTGCTGGTCACAGTCTATGTCTTGATTTGAAGCTCTCAATACATGACTTCATCAGGCTATAGGCAGAGGTGATTATCCCACTCCAACTACACGTGACTGACTGGACTTTTGATGCCACTTGATAAGGATATGAGAGATCCTTATCGATGTAGCATAAGAGAGCAATGGTTCAGACTTCAGAGAAGCAGAGAGATATGAAGATAAGTCGTTTTGTCCATTGACATCCAAGAGTTTCAATACAGCAAAATCCCTGATATCCACATGGGACTTGGGGTCTTTCATACAAAAACTTGCCCAAATCATAACAAAACCCTAACTACTCTGATTGTGGGGAACTTTTAACTGCTGTGTAATATTAAAATAATAAAGTTGAGCTACCCTTATCCATTAATGGTCATTGCAAATTGTCAATGAGCAATTGATCTATGCAGATGCTCACAATCTATAACAAAAATGTTACTAGTAACTTGTAATTATAGAGTTGATAGCTGGTCTGCACCCCTCTCCCAACTGCAATCCCACCAACCAGAAATAGATTACGTGAATAGCAGAGACTAAGATATGGATAGTTTCTTTTTAGAATCTTCCAGCATATTAACAGGAAAACTGAATTGTGGTTGTAAAGTGCGAGCTCCAAAATTGATTAGAATGATAGCCTGATGGCTAATATGCTTACTACAATATATCTGGAGAAAATGAATTGTATTCATCTAGATCCGATTCCTGCAAGCAAGGCTTAGTTGCTAATCCTCTGAACAATACAATTTTGTCAGCAGAGTTTGTTGGATATACTCTAGGAGTGTCGCTTCTCTCTCAATTTGTTGCCTCACTAGGTCTAGAAAATCTGGGTCTGATCATTGATGTCTGATTTATTATTTCAATCTTCTGACACCTTGGGTAAAGAGTAACATCTTTGGAGCTCTTGAATCCTTATCTTGGGTACTTCCAAGGATGGCCCTTTTGATATAACACTGCTGGATGCCTCTATGTCATGTGGAGGAAAGTCGGGCTACATAGGTAATCAATGAATGACATATGATATGTGGTGCGGGAGGTGACCATTGTTTTAGTGGTAGTCTTTCAGATGTGTTGCTTCAAGTCTTGAGTGTACAAAAAAATAAGATCTGGCAAAGGGGGCAGTTTTGTTTGATTGATGATTCTAAGAAAATCCCTTGGGGATAACTTCTGAAGTTCAAATCCTGTCAAAACCCCCTTCTGTAGCACTGTTATTACCTAGATGAGGGAGGGAGAAAATCTGCCAGATTGTTCGTTTACTCTTTCCTTTTCTGTGAGGTCACGCTGCAATTATAATCCAAGATTACTTATGCTACTGTTTTCATTTGCAGGTATGACATCGCTTCAAACAGATGGCAAACAGAATCGTGCTTGCCAAGGAAGGTTCTTGCAGAAGAAGTTTGTGGGATTGTTGCATTATATCAGAAGCTGTATGTTATTCCTGGATCTTCTATTACAGATTCAGAGTTTGGTAGAGGACCAAGGCCAAAGCGTGCATCTCTAGTTATTCAAGTATATAATCCAAAGAGGCGGACATGGAGGCAGGTCTTGACAAAGCCACCAATAAAAAACCATCTAAGCTTTCCCTGGGCTGCCATGTGTTCTATACGATTATAACTCATGCTCATTATATGTTTCTTGAAGCTGTATGTTGCTATTGAGGAGTGTACCTTCACTTTGCTTGGTTGTATATAATGTGGATTTTAAAATTTTTAGGTGTTCTTCTCTAGTCTGTCTCTGGGGAAGCATAAGGTGGGTGTAGTCAGCAAAGTATGTATATTTCTCTTGAGGAGTGTACCTTCTCTTTGCTTGCTTGTATGTAATGTGTATTTTTAGGTGTTATTCTCTCATCTGTCTCAGGAGAAGCATAAGGTGGGTGTAGCCAGTAAAATATGTATATCGTTCTTGAGTAGTGTACCTTCTCTTGCTTGCTTGTATATAATGTGGATTTTTAGGTGTCCTTCTCTAGTCTGTCTTAGGAGAAGCATAAGCTGGGTGTAGCCAGTATACTATCAAGTTTCTTCTGTAAGCACCTAGAGAAAAAAGTATAATGATAATACCTATTCTTGATATTGAAACAAATTCAGTTTGAACTTTGAGGTACATATTAATCCAAATACTTTTATGACATTCTCGCTCCATGATCTTTTGTGATTTCCAGGGACTTTGGGATTAGGCTTTACTTTGCACATATGAACTATTTAAGGCGTTTGTTTCTCTATGTAGTATTCCATTAATTGAAATTTATCTTTGGGCTACAAGGTCTAATGTATTTAGTTTCTTGTTTAGCAACTCCACTAGCCTGCTGCATTTTCTGTCCAATTTTAATGCATGCCTGATTTGTTACTCTATTCATAGCTTAGATGATGAAAATCCCATGTTATTATTCATATTTATACCACTATCATATTCATTTGATGGACAAGGGCATTTAAATCAACACCTGATTCACCTACTTCGACAATTTCATTATATAGTCCGATAATAGAGACTTCATTTATTGGACAGCACATTTTTTGTCAGTGATTTCCCTCGTGCATAGTTTGATGCATGCATATAATTTAGGATTGCCTCTCAATGGTTTGTCCAGTGGAGGCAAAGTTTTAAAAATAGTTTACTGTTTTACATCAGAGTATCTTCCAGAACATAAATTCACAATAAAAGGATATACAAATTTATCCTAAAACTGTTTTGCATCTCAATCTCCAAGGCTTTTGCATATGTCAAATGAAGCAGACCTTTTTTCTTTGTTTTCAAATAAAATGCTTCCTTTGACTCTTAATTGATTAAAAAAAAGTTCAAGGCATTTTATACAAAATAGGAGTAATAAATATGTAAAAGGAATTTCGTAGAAAATTAAAGTCACTGCAATAAGCCACAGCCAGTAGGCTAGTAGCTAAGAGTCCTTGAAGCCTAGATAACTAGTTAGCTCACAAGCCACCAGCTCTGTGAGCACAAGTGGTTTTCGTCAGTTTTCAAACCTGTTACAAGTAAAGGCCTTGGTAGAAACTGTTTCTTTTTATTAAAATGGGATTTCATGCAGTTTGTTATAAAGGTCCCAAATTAGCAGTGCCAAAGGATGACCCCGTGGTTATTTAAAACCCAAAGAGAGATCCCGTGGCTATTTAAGATTATTAAAAAGAAAAACCTTTGTCAATAATGAAATCAGTGCAAAAAGCACTTATTATGGGCTGTTTTAGAATTTCATGGATAAACATTGGAATCCGTTGGTCAAGTTGATATAATTGATTCCAGTTAACCTCATCTGATTTACTAGTACTTCTAAATCAGGGATAAGTTCATTTGATTTTCATGGAGTTCCCAATTCAGAGTTGGTAGGGACAAATATTTAATTGAGATAAATGTGTGAGCAGCTCCAATAAATTGAAAATAATCTCAATGTAATAGAGGTTCCTCTAAATTGAATGAAGTTAAGCACAATTGTTATCATATTTGTAATGTCTTTAAACTACCCATTGTGATGGTTTCATAATGTAATCGACAAGTAGAGAATATTATGTAGGTGGCATTTTTATTTTATTTGTAATTTCCTCTGCAATTATGGGTAAAGAAGTCGATCTGTTCCTGACATGCTTGCCTCTCTCATCCGCTTTGATGTCAATGTAATCCTTGTTAATATTGCTACCACACCTCATGAAATTTGAGTCTTTCTATTCTGGAGAAATCTAGTTGCAGTTGATTAAGTTCCGACTTAGCTCATTATTTTTTTCAGCTCCTAAAAGATGATGCTATTGGTTTTTCAATGGATTATATAAATAAAATTGCCAGGCTCTTACATTAGATACACAAGGCCACAAACTTTCTTTAGGAGTTCGACCAGGATAAATGATGCTAATCCTTTTGATGCAAACCTTGATACAATTCGATAATATCAATCGAGAGATTAGTCATATCATCACAATATGCTGCTTTTATTTCAAAATTATGATCTATTTGGTTTCCCTGTGAAGCTGTTGCCCAGTGTTGGATTTGACTGATAAGTTGGTATTAGTTTTAATTGCTGTGTGCACCACCTATGCTATGCCAGGACGTTTTTTGACCATCTTCAAATAAATGGTTTGAATCTTATATTAATTGTATATTAGTACTTCATATATTTAAAACTATTTTCCATTTACATTGACCAGCATAAGAAATAACATTAAAAATTGTTTGAATCTTATTATTAATTGTATATTAGTACTATACATATTTAAACTATTTTCCATTTACATTGAACAAAAGACATTCTCATTGACTAAAAAATAATCTTTTATAGGGAATCGTTAAAGAATGGTTACACTAATACATAATATCAAAATTGCGACGATTTTTCGTTGCTATTTCCACGTTTTGTCGCCTCAATTGCGACAATAACGGCTGCGACGTTTCGTGGCACTTATTTCGTGGATCTAACAACGAACTTTATCACCCGTCGATATATGGACGAAAACTGGCTGCCACGTATCTTTTGTACGGTCGCCTTGAAATTGATTTTTTAGAATTCATTTTCTATGTTTCGTTGCTCTACCGACAACGTTTTCGTCCCTATAACAACGAAAATATGGCCTAAAACTACTAGACAAAATCTAGTTTCCACGCAAAACCGTGGAATAGTTTTGACGAACGTTTGTCTCTCTATCGACGAATTCAGAAATTTGAACAGAAATTTCTTCCACACAAAAATGTGGAAAGCCAATCTCTATCGACGAAATTTGCGGTGGTGTTTCGTACATTTGGTCGTGTCAATTGTGACAATAACGACTGCGATGTTTCCTGGCACTTATTTTGTCTCTATAACGATGAGCTTTATAAGTTGTCGATATAGAGACAAACACTGGCTGCCACGTGTCTTCTATACGGTGGCCTTGAAATTGATTTTTTTTTTAATTCATTTTGTACGTTTTGTTGCTCTATCGACAAAAGTATCGTCCCTATAACGGCGAAATTATGGCCAAAAACTACTGGGCAAAATTTTGGTTCAACACAAAACTGTGAAATAGTTTCGACGAACATTTGTCTCTCTATCCACGAATTCTAGAATTTGAACAGAAATTTTTTCCACGCAAAACCATGGAAAACCAATCTCTATCGACGAAATCTGCAAGTTGAACGGTAATTTTTCCACGAAACTGCGTTGCTATAGAGACTATATTCGTGGAAAGCCACTCGAGGTTTCGACGGTTTTGTAATACCCGCGACGGAAGTTCGTCGATATTGAGATGAAACCAGGAGGTTTAAAAAAAATAAAATACCGTGGAAAGGCACATTCCTTTCCACGGTTTTGGATCTTCAATAAGTGCTTGTGATTGATGTGCAGTCTCGTGGACCTTTTAATTCTATTTTAGACCAGATTTAATCAGCGCTATTGTGCAGATTTCCAGAAGGTAATTCCGAGCCACAAACTGGGCAAACCTACCATGTGATTTGATGTTTCAGGGATGAGTTTAATACATGTAAATGACAGAAATTTTTAGATCTTATAAAACACAAAATGAAAGATGAATTAAGATTTAAAATGGCATAAAAGCTGTGATTAGTGCCTAACAAATCCAAGTTAGGCAGATGGGGTCAATTGAGGATCTCATGGAGGCTTTACTGATTAAAGAGTAGATAGTGTTGATTGGTTCAAACCCAATCTACTCCTTAATAACTAGTTCCACTTCATAAATCTTCAATAGGAAAATCCTAAGCTAGACATTAGATATTTGTCAAACAAGAGCCACGAGGTGGCAATGTCACCACAATTCCTAAAAATTATTACTACAAGACAAATGCTATAGAATGGCAATATACCTCTGTTTCAACCCCAACAAAGCTTCCCATGCCAAACCAAGAAATCTATCATAATACACTTGTAATATAACTACAAATGGTAGCTTCAGAGATGGAGGATAAAGGATAATTGCTCTTACTAGGTTTTAAAACTCGAGACTCCTCTTCCCCATGAGAAGGTTGGAAGAATCTTGGACGATAGGAAAAACACCTCCATTTCCACCCAAGAAAGGCTTCTTGTACAATATTTTGGTTTGGTAGAAAATAAACAGGAACAAAAACTTCCAAGCTTATGGTAGAAAATGAAAAATAAAACACAATTTTGAATAGTAATTTAAAGAAACGATGAAGAAATGGAGCCAAAAGCTGAAAACAAACAGTTTTGATAGAGGGAAAGTGGTTAAAAAACAAAAGTGGGCAATGCACAGAGAGAACATAAGAGTGATAAAAGCAGGGAATGGTACAGCAAGAACACAATATAGACAGTTAAGTCTGATATTCTTATGTTTCCATACAAACGTTGGATAGGAAGCATGATGAAGAGGATAGAAATGAAAATAGCAAAGTTATATTATACGACAGGTACAAGCAAGTCATAAAATATTAATGCCTAGGGAGAATGTAGGCAATGCAAGAGCCCTTACCTTATGAATCGCCTTTCGCTAGGTCCATTGGCCCATACCGCTTGCAAAGAGTTGTCCTAATAAACGGAAAACCACTATGTTGGTTGGCAATTAAATTTATAAATTAAATAAATAATCCATTTTTAGACCTATACATAAGTGGTCATTTTGCTAGGCATGGAAAATATTAAAATACTCTATGAAATAAAAAATGGACATACAATTAAATCAACTAATGTTGTCTGGAAAGTGTGTTCTTGGGGTAATTCCACCAAGAGATGTGGTTCTGGAGTCACATTCCACATGTCCTGCGAATGAAATCAACAATCAATCTATCCAACACACATTTTCCACCAGAATTTCAACTCACATTTAAATGTTATATTACAATACTGTTGCCTCACTGATGTGGAAACTTGTGTTTGTATTCGACAAGATTTCTTTAACCATTGTATTAAAACGAAAAAAACACACAAATTTTAAAGTTTAAGACATAAATATATTAAACACACATATAAATAGGGTTTCACTGGAAATGCGTGGACACTGTTAATACCACCATCCTGTCAAACAATATAAAACAAAAAACAGAGGAAAGAGTCATGTTGTCTTACTATATGAATAAAATGTCACTAAATACTCCGGAATGCTTTTGTAGCACACATATTAATACATCTTTTTTTACTTATAAAAAAACTAAAGAAACAGTTTAGGGGAGGAAGTTCAGGGATGAACCTGCAGAGCTACGGGCATGGGCTTGTTGTGAGAATCATTGCATATGATGGTTCCATCATTATTTGTTCTCCCATTGCATCTTCCACATAGATTTGGGGACTGCAGTGGATCTTTCTTGACCCCTTTTCTATTATTTATTTCTCAGCTTTTCTCCTAACAGTCCTTACAAACTCGGTGACCGACATGTTTTCAACGACATCCTCTAACTACAGAGTTAAATTCAAACCATTAAGAAGCAAAACCTTGAACATGGATTTGTTCTCCTTAGGTTCAGGCTTGGGTTTCTTCTTAGGAAGCACTCCAAGGTAGCCCTCATTGTTGCTTCTTTTCCTCCTGATAGAAGATTCTGCCATCTTGGACACAAGAAACGACAAACCGTAGAGGGAATATTGTGTTCTTCTATCGCAATGCTTTCCTACACTTAGAATTTGCAAGAATTGAAGCATGCAATGAGATTTCATTAGTTTATACAGAGAATGCTATGTCTGGGGTCGACGTCTCACTAATTACTCAAAGCAATTATGCATGTACAACTCAAGACAAGATTTGGCGTTCCACAATTGCTACAAAGCTCCGCTCAGTAGCCTCAAAACCACTCTGAGCAAACAAAAATAGTTTGCTATAGAACATTCGGGCTTCAAACTCCAAAAAGTTGCCATTATCAAAGAAAAACTAACAATCGTACTTAGGGTTTAATTGAATTGCAGTACATCCAGCTGACACCTATGACGTCTGATACACCGCCAACGCTGGAGGAGCCGATATCAAAACCTGCGTCACTGAAATATAGCCCAATCAACACTTAAATAAATAATATTAAAATAATTCTATTTAATATAAAATTTTAGAGGAGGAAGTTCAGGGATGAACTTGCAGAGCTACGAGCATGGGCTTGTTGTGAGAATCATCGCATATGATGTTTCCATCTTTATTCGTTCTCCCATTCCATCTTCCACATAGACTTGGGGACCGCAGTGGATCTTTATTGACCCCTTTTCTATTATTTATTTCTCAGCTTTTCTCCTAACAGTCCTTACAAACTCGGCAACTGACATCTTTTCAATGGCATCCTCCAACTGCAGAGTTAAATTCAAACCATTAGGAAGCAAAACCCTGAACATGAATTTGTTCTCCTCAGGTTCAGGCTTGGGTTTCTTCTTAGGAAGCACTCCAAGGTAGCCCTCATTGCTGCTTCTTTTCCTCCTGGTAGAATATTCTGCCATCTTGGACACAAGAAACGACAAATCGTAGAGGAAATATTGTGTTCTTCTATCGCAACGCTTGTGTACACTTAGAATTTGCAAGAATTGATGCATGCAATGAGATTTCACTAGTTTATATAGAGAATGCTATGGCTGGGTTGATGTCTCACTAATTACTCAAAGCAATTATGCATGTACAACTCAAGACAAGCTCTGGCGTTCCACAATTGCTACAAAGCTCCGCTTAGTAGCCTCAAAACCACTATGAGCAAACACAAACAGTTTGCCATAGAACATTCGGGCTTCAAACTCCAAAAAGTTTCCATTATCAAAGAAAAACTAACAACCGTACTTAGGGTTTAATTGAAATGCAGTGCATCCAGCTGACACCTATGACGTCTGATACGCCGCCAACGCTGGAGGAGCCGATATCAAAACCTACGTCACTGAAATATAGCCCAATCAACAATCAAATAAATAATATTAAAATAATTCTATTTAATATAAATTTTAAAAACTTTAAAAAACTTTACAACCACGAAAAATTAAACATTGTACGGTTGGTTGGATTAATAGACATAACCCATCAGTATATATCACCGCTTGCGGTGACATAATGCGGGTTAAGAGCAACACAACCAAATTTGAGAAACATGCACACTATTAAAATTTTCAATGACAAGCATCCAATATAATAGAGAAAGGTCTTACGCGATTATAATTTATTATCAAGAGACAATTGAAGATGATATCCATTGACCAAGCATCAAGTATCAAAGACATCCAATCAACCATCCATAAGCATCAAATAAGAGTACTAAACAATAGTATAAGAATTCTCTTCACAACTTCTGCTTGTTTTTTACCACAATTAGATATTTCGGTTGGTTGTTATGAAGGCATTTATATTAGTAAGCCATTGCATTCGAGATGTATGAATTTGTAGCCATATCTGTGTATGCTAACCTCTTATGGTTCAGTTGATAGAAGAGGAGGAGGTGGAGCTTATGGAAAATGAAAAAAATAAGGATGGTGGAAACACACCCGATCCTTTTGCAGACGCAGCTATCAATAATGCTGTAAATGGTCATGTTGCCCCTACTGGATCTACATCTCCTGCAGTTGATCACTCACAAGCAAAATTCACTAAGGTTGGTTTCTCTCTCAACATCTTTTTTGTTTGACTATAATATTCCTTGGTCTGTCCTTTGTTGGTAATCTCTATCTTCTTCCTATTACTGCACATTGCCCTTTACAATGAGTATTGCTTTGCTTCCAGTTTGACATTTAATATTAGCTTTGAAAAAAGGTTTATTGAATTCTAGTCAAATAATGGCTAGGGAAGTTCACAGCAGTGCCACAAATTTAATTGCAATGAAGTTAAATCAATTCCATTTACGGTTGTGGACCTAAGTTACACGATACGGGGAAACATGTATGTGTTTCCAAAACTGAAACACACTGGAAATGTGACCACTCATTTATAAATAGCACATTATATTGGAACTTTTAAAGAAAGGATTATGAATAAATGAGAAAGAACATTTAATTGACAAGCAAAGTTCCACCATCGCTTATATTGGGATCCTCACCATTAGTATCACCCTCTTCCTTTGGCTCTACCTCAATTCTCCAGGGACATCGATTAACACCATTCAATTTTGATGAAACTACCTAATACAAGCCTTAAAATTTCATAGAAAAATCTCATGCGAAAGAAAGGATTTTGGCTTGAGTGAAGGGTACATTTTTGCTAAGGCCATGATAGAGGAATTCAACAATCAATGGCACCAACATCGGGTTACATAAAGGGCTTGGTGC
>LPNX011057942.1:496702-512597 GCA_001517045.1 Pseudotsuga menziesii
TTTTTTGCAGGTACAACTTCGAAATGAATTCATCAGTTCCTCTTCTCACCCGATTCTCAGACTATTTTGAATGGAAGGTGAAGATGATTGGATTTCTGCATAGACGAAAACTCTTTTGGGTGTCTGATGGATTAGGTAGAAATTCCTTTGAGAGTGAAAATGACTGGCTAAATGCAAAGGATAAAGCTCTTGAAATAATGGAACTGGCTCTTTCTCCTAGCATGCGCTACCACAGTAGATCTATTAAAGATCCAAAGGAACTCTGGGCAAGATTGGATAGAACCTTTGGAAGCACATGGAGCACATCCAGCACCACAAGCATCCTTGATCCAAAAATCTCGGCCTCCACTCTCTTTGATGAAGTTGTTCAAGATGAAGAAGAAGCAGAAATTTCTACACAGTCAATTCGAATTGAAGACAGCCTCCATGCAGTGACTCCTTCTCCTGATGCTCCAGAAGTTCATGAGATCTCTGATATCTCATCTTCTCATATTGCTGAAACAGAAGAAGACATTCGAATCTCTGATATTGAAGAAAAATTCTGCTGCACTTCCATGCAAACATTCACCGATGATTTTCCTTTAAATTATGTGCAAAATTTACTAGTAATTGCTTCCGAAAGTGAAGAGAAATTTGATTTTTCTTCCTCTAATGTTGCTACTGGTGTGCAAATATGTGATACCTTGGATATTTTGGAAGAAATATCATATTGCCAGAGTGATCCATTCGCTCCCCATGATCTAGTTTTTCCAGCAAATTCCTGCAGGATTGCATGCACCAAAATTCAGAATTTTGAAGAAGAAGAAAGCCGTGCATCCACCGTCTCGGTTAACCATTTATTTAAATCTGATATTAACCTTATTGGATCTGATATGATCTTATTTATATTTGATCTGATATTGCTTGGTTTAGTATATCAAATTCATAACCTTTCAGTACCACTTGTAGCTGTTCTCATCAACGATGTGAAGAAACAAGTACCGCAAGTCTCCTACAAAACTACTGCTGGGGATTTGATTCCATTTCACAGTTTTGGATATGTTTTGAACCTGTTTAGATCTGATTTACTTTCTGATCTGATATTATTTGGTTCATACTTTAAAATCCAAAAGCATTCAGTCATGCTTGTAGCTGCTCTCACCAATTCTGGTGTGAAAAATCAAGTACCGCACTTTCTCTTCAAAACTACTGATGGGGATTTGGTGTTGGTTTCCTCATATGAGGTTGCTGATATTTTATTATGTGATTCATTATCTATTTCAGAAGCTATATCAAACTATGGAGCTCCAACATTCGCTCTCAACAGTCCCAGTGCTTCTCTACCATTGATCACATGCTCATCTTCTCACAGAACTAGTAAAGAGGAAGATTTTCTGCATCCGCCTGGACACCTGCTCCTAACACTTGGGGCTGTTATTACCACTCATGGTTTGCTGTTCATGGCTGCAACATATCAGTTTCTTGAGTGTTCTTCACATTCTCTGAATTCTCAAGAACCTTTCCTCACTTTTCAGTTGACTTCAGTTGCTCTACATGGGTCTAGTCTTCATCCGGCAGCTGTCTATATTTCTGATTTAGTTGAGCATATCATTCTTCTTCCAAAGAGGAAGATTCCTCCAGACATATGATGGAGAGGTTCACATGCCAGGCCCCAGGATACCTGTGCACAGAAGAACCAGATTGATCCTGATTCTACCTGCTTAATTAGAAAGGGGTTTTTTTTCCCATGTGGTTTTGCCCCAAGCACCTTATTTTTGAGCAGTTACTTTACTTTACTTGATGTAATGGGTGACCTATGGTCTTAGTTACCAGGGCCCACAGTTTGTCCAAGTTAGCATTCAGGGGGGGTGTTAGGATTATTAATCCTCCCTTGTCCAAATTTGGTCATATGTCTAAATCGGGAGTCATGTCTAAATCGGGAGTCCATCCAGTCTATTTATAGTCATTAGCACCATTGGTTAAACTTGACCTAATTGGGGCACATGTTTCAGTTACCAAAGTGTGGGGAACACTAATTGAGGCTCACTGCCACTTATTGCACTTGATTGCATAAGTTTAGGAGTCTCCTAGATCAATCCCTACAATTTAGGAAGCAACTGGGAGTGCCGAAACCAACCAAGGTCAGTTAACTTCAGTTGATGACTAGTCAAGCCAAGTTAGGAGTCAGTTACATTCAGTTCTAGCTCTCTACATTCAGTTAAATAATGGTTTAATTAATTGCACACATGTGGGGCGTTTTCTCACCTACCACAGTCAGTTAACCATTATTTAATACTAAATGTAACAGTTGGTTGTGTTTTAGAACTCCGGTTATGATTTAGACAAGTCTTGGTTACCTAAAGTCAAGTAGAGTCATCAATTCGAACTTCCTCATGTGGATTCGAATTGCTTGTGGCTATTAAAGCCATTTTACATCATTGTAATTATTATCTGGATTACTTTTTTGATTAATGAAAGCATTCACAGCTGCAAGCCTTTTGCACTGTTTCATTCTTCAATGGCTGAGTAAATTGTGAGATCTTCTTTGTGAGTTGTGTGTTTGTCTACAGATCTATATGCTCAAATTTAACAATCACAACTTAGACTTCCTTATTATCTAGCTTAACATTTTTAGGGTTTGGGTTTGGTCTTAGTTATATAGTCAACATTATCAATTTCCTAATTTTCTCTTGAAATGTGTTAAAGATATATTAATAAATCTTTATCTGTTACTCAAATCGACTCATTGTCTTGATGATGAACCTTGATAAAGGTTCGTAATGTCAACATATCAAATGGAGTCTACAATTACCTTAGATAACACTCCTCAAACCTATCAACCCAGAATTTAAGAGAAGAGATTGTACATATGTTTTTTGTCAAAATACCATTTTTGAATCTGCAAGGTTCACAAAGAGATTATAGTATATAATAGTCCTTTTTTTTTGTCTAACCTTTTCACATAAATATAAGATGAAAATTTGAAAAGATAAGTGTGGAATCCCTCTCAAACTTCTTCTCATGTGAGATCCGAATACTAGTAAGATCCACAATGAAGTTTGAAGGATACTTTTTTCAATGTGTTTGAATAATAATTATATGTACCGAGTTTTGAAAAGAGAAATGAGAATCCCTATCAATCCCTCTCATTTGACATCTAGATGTTAGTAGACTCAAGACTAAAGTTTGAAAGATAAATTTTCAAGTCTTCTAATACTTAGGTTTATTATGGTGAAGACGATGCTTAGGGATTAGGTGGAGTTTGAAATTGAATGGCTAGTTACTCATGAACTGTGTCCATATGGATAAACATATCAATTAGCTTTGTGTTGGTATTTGTAACTTTTTTTTGCCACTCATGGAAATGTGGATCCTAAAAAACTTATTTAGCTGGAAAGATAATAATACAATGCTTTTAATAGCATGTAAAAAAGTGCATTTCAAAACAGGTAAGGTAAAATGTCATGGAAAATTTATTCTTCTATTTTTTTTACTTTTATGTTGTTTATTTAAACCATTGGTTATGACAATGATCAAGTGGTCACAACAAGGATCAACAATTTTAAATCTCCCAGGGATGTACAATGTTAGAAGTACACTAGTTTTAGGTGGATACGTTGGCACTGGACAAAGATCATCTTTTTAGTTTTTGTTATTAATGTTAGGGATTTGATGCCTGATCTCTTTTGGCCTTGTAACATAGCAGTTCTAATAGTGGAGCTCTTCTCAAAACAATTCTAGACAGAAATAAGCTTTAGTACCCCATGAGCCTACTTTCACCCTTAATTTCATATTATGCATTCAGATAAGGTTGCGAGTAGTTCTCAACTACTCTAATCACTTTAGCATGAGAGGAAACAAACATTTCCCTTCAAAAAATAAATAGGCCAAAGAACATGCAATACAAAAAACCAATACTCCTAATGGTTATGGCTATGTTCACATTAACAAAACAGTGCATCAATCTCTTTCTAAATGGGATCTTTCCCAATTTCATCTTCCATCACCTTTACATGTTCTTCATTCTCAACCTTTATTTTAGTCTCTCCTCCTCTATAATAACTCTTGAGTAATCCCCATAAAAAGAATCTGGAAGTAATAAATCATATGTACATGGTTACCTCACTAATTCCATGTAAATGTTGAATCACTTGGGATTTCTTCTTATTGTCATTTTTTTTTCTATACAATGTTTTTAATAAATAATGATTTTTTTTTTAACAATTAAATTTTCAAATGAAAAGAATGATTTATTTTTAAATGTCAAGATTGAAGGGTTCAATTTCTCACAGCCCTTCAAAGTAAAATGAGACCCGCCCTTCAAATTTGATCCCTGGCGACTCTTGAGCCATTCAACCTGGTAAAGGTGGTGTCCTGGTCAGGTCTGGTACAGAAAGAATGTCCTCACTTACGAGCTGACCAATAATCATATCCCTCGACACCATTTGTGACACTCAGGTGAAGATCATGTCCAAAGCATCACTGATTCACCAACCTTCCCGACTCCAGAGATCCGACACATGGCTTGCGTAGAAAACAACGAGAGATCATGAAGTTCATATCTTTGAAGCGACGAACTTGGCCTCTACACGAAGCAAAGGGATGTGGCTAGCCGAAACTGTTTTGAACACCACCGTCAGCTTAAGTCAAAAGGCAAAGAATGTCACGTTTAAACACCGCGATCCATGTGGACAACAATGCAGCATCAAAGGAGGCGACATGACTGGATTCTCAGCATATCAAATTAGAGATCCCTACCCACGTGTCCACTCGTGTTGCCATTATGATGACCAGTCATCTCTGTATCCATCTTCATCTTCATCACCCTATATAAACACCACCTTCCCAGGCCGATTAAGATGCATAAGATGAATAAGTAATTAGAGACAATGCTCGAAGTGTTATTCTGCTAAGAGATTCTGAGAATGTTGAAAGAGTTGAAATGGCGATATGCTTTGAGAAGCTTGTCAGTCTCGGGCTGTTGATGGTTGGTGAGCTTGATTCCACGCTCATCTTTCACCCTGGTTTTTCACACCAGAAAAGTGCCAACCATCGGGGCCTAGATGTGAAGCACTTTGAATGTTTCTGGATAGTTGTACCTCCGGCTGCGCGATGCCTAGGTTTTCCTGTCTCGGGAGTGTCTCCCCAAAAACCCCGGAAGAGGTCACAGCTTCCAAAGTACCAGTACATGGTGACCGTGTTTAGCGGCAACCAATCGGAGCTAATGCTCATGCTAGGGTAGTGGGTTTCCAAACTATTCATCACCTCGTTTGCGAAATCCACTTGCCAACTTTATCTGAGGTGTTGAGGAGGTGGAAGACACCCCCCACTGTATGACCTGTAGGAGAACCCGCGCCATGGGAGGTGGGGAGTATAAAGCTGCCCTTCTCCAAGTCCCCTCATTCAACAATATTACCAGGACAAAGGGGGGTTGTAGAAAAGGAAAAGCATGGAAAGGATATAAACTCCTTTTTCAATATAAAAACCATGCAAAAAGGTGCATTTGAGCACGAAACACACACCCAGGGAAGGACACGTTGTTGATTCGACAGACAGACGAGTGGTCAAGCCCAGTCAGCAGTGAGTCATCAGAAGCATCCTTAACAACGACCTGCAAGCTTAGAAACAGAAGCGACACGCTTCCATCTAGACCGAGCACGCACATTAGCTCCATATATAATGTCTGTTTTAATATATGTAAACTGTGGTAGTAGTACCACGCTCTAAGTTGTTAGTAATTGATTATGACTGTAAATAGTTTCATGTCCTGTTTCGAGGATTAGCCTCAAGGACAAAGATAGCATAAATTTCTCCCCATAGAGGGGAGGAGGATTGGGAATTTTCAAGAGCAGAGGCTCTCCACTGTAACGTGTTTCAAGCTTTCTAGATATGAATAAAATTGCAGAGGAATGATAATCCTTTCATGGCAGAGATTCCCGTGTCATTTTTTTCTTCAATAAGTAACTTCTTTACGTGAATGTTTATCCTGTTTTTAATTCCAGTTTGTATTTGCTTTTCATGTTTGAGCATTAGTGTATATGTTCCAAAATTCGTCTTGTATGCTCTCGGTCAAAATTGGTCCCAACAGCCTTAAGAGAATTGGTCCCAGCAGCCTTAGTAAAAAATGGTCCCAGCTGCCTTAAGAGAATGCCTGCCACAATTTATGGTTTGAGAAGAATGCCCGCACCATGGTATTGTCCTATAGCTAGTTGGTTTGGATACCTATTCATGATTAGAGTTTGATTTAATATTTCTTGAGGAGAAAGATACATGCCTGCCAAAACAGGGTTTTTCACCAGTGGATGCAAAAATGGCTAAGTAGCCTCAAAAAGATTCCCGCCTTAAATTATGGGTTAGAGTAAATTCCCACAGCACATGGGCGTCTTGTAGATTGGTCTTCGGGATACCTGACCATGTCTTCATATTGTATTGGAAGTGGATGAAGAAACAATCATGGACCTGCCAAAAGGGTGTTTTAGGTAGATTGGACCAAATTGAGAAATTTGTCTAAGTATGGAATTCGTGTTAAATCTGCCCAAGTGGCCTTAAGGAAATGCCCACCATGCCTCATAGGATGATGTGAAAAATGTATTGAGAATGTGAGTCTCTAGAGTATTGTATGGAGCATACAACCATGTCACTTGCCTCACCAAACTACATCATATATTTAAGGAAGAATTGGTCCCAGCAACCTTAGTCAAAATTGGTCCCAACAACCTTAAGAGAATGCCCGCCACAATTCATGGTTTGAGAAGAATGTCCGCACCATGTACCGTCCTATGGCTAGCTGGTTTGGATACCTATTCATGATTTGAGTTTGCTTTAAAATTTCTTGAGGAGAAAGATACATGCCTGCCAAAATAGGGTGTTTCACCGGTGGATGCAAAAATGGATAAGTAGCCTCAGGAAGATGCTTGCCCTAAATTATGGATTAGAGTAAATTCTAGCAGCACATGGGGATCTTATAGATTGGTATTCAGCCTACCTGATCACGTCTTCAGATTGTCTTGGAAGTGGATGAAGAAACAGTTATGGACCTACCAAAAGGGTGTTTTAGGCAGATTAGACCAAATTGAGAAATTTGTCTAAGTATGGAATTCATGTTAAATCTGCTCAAGTGGCCTTAAGTGTTAGCCAGTTTTGCTATACAGTCTGAATGTTGCCATATGCCAAACTTTGAATGATTTACTCACAGGCAAAGCCACAGCAGGATGAATCAAAGGAAGTCACAGCAGTAATGAAGCAAATGTTAATGTTACAGCCACAGATGAGAACAATGTCACAGCTCTAAATGTTGCACAGAATACCCGCATATTGAAAAGAATGATTACACAGTTCACTACAACAGAGGATGTTGTTATACATTCAAATAAATGAAACAAAAGGATGAGAACGATCAAGTGTTACATCTATACAGCGATTCACAACGACCGGAAAGATAATGATTCTTCATCCGCAACGGCGGAAGGGTAGTGGCTTCAAAGTGCTACAAAGCACATCGGAGATCGGAAGAGATTTACATTGGAAGCCAAATGGCTTTACCAGCCGCAACGACGGAAAGAAAAACACCAAAGTCAGGAGAAACGCGGGCGGGAAAACCCTTGATCAGCAGTCGAAAGGTATTAACATCGGAAGACAAATGGATTTCCTAGCCGCAACGGCGGAAGAAGAAAAGGATACAGCCACGCAAAGCACGTCGGAGATCGGATCGCTTTGCACTTCGGAGGCCTAACCACTTTGGGAGCCGCAATGGCGGAAGCAAAAAGGTTAGAGACAAGTGATGCGGGCGGGAAAAGCTTGATCGGAGATCGGAGGACTTTGACATCGGAAGGGAAAAGGCTTCCCCAGCCGCAATGGCGGAAGAGAACAGGCTTCAGACACGCGACGGAAAGGTTAACACACATCGACAGTTGGAGCTCTTTAAGCTTCGGACAAGTTGATGCTTTCGGCAGCCGCAACGGCGGAAGCGCAAAGGGCGCGACCTTCCGCAACGGCGAGTGTTAAACGGCCGGAAGGAAAAGGCTTCCCGCAGCCGCAAGGGTGGAAGCCCACGACTGATGGAAATAACAAACGGGTCCACAACGGTGGACGGCCAAAGCACTGATCGGAAGAGGAAGCAGTTTTCCTTCCGCAACAGCAGAAAAAGAAATGATAAAAAGCTCCGATGCGAAAAACCAAAGGTCATCCGATGTGAAACGAACTGTAACGGATAAAAGTATCGAAATCAAAATGAATGTTCATCCGCTGCTTCAGTGTAACCTTTGAAGAAGAATACGAAGGGCCCGATACAGTTGAGGATTCAAAGAGTATTCGAGCAGGCGGATTAACAGTTATGATGAACCTGAAATGCGAACCGTTTAGTAACTGCTGGTAATGATGATTTGAAGAGTAAGGATGTGTATAGAGGTTTTTGAAGCTGAACCATTTCTGTAACGGTTTGAGGATGCTGAAGCTGAACCATTTCGGTAACGGGTTGAGGATGCTGAAGCTGAACTGGTTCTGTAACGGTTTGAGTATGTTGTTTCGATGAACCTGAGAGAGAAATGAACTCAGAAGATGATATATATATATATATATATATATTGAGCAGTTTAGTAAGGTAAGATGTGTGATAAGAGATTGAGCACATTGCAGAAAGGGATTGAAGAGCTGAATACGATGATAGTTGTAGAGTATGAATAGTCCAGATGAGAAAGAAAATCAGAATGATATAGTGACAGTCTCGGTGAGTTCTGTATGTGCTTGGTCTTGATGATAAACAAAGAAAAATGTATAGAGATAGAGTTATAACATATGTTGTGAATATCTGCAATACTGTCTAATTCAGATTCATAATGTAAATGCTGATTTATAAAGCCTAGTCATAGACAGTGAGGGGTTGTAAGGATTTGACTCATTCTGTAAATCACCTGTTCTCTGGGGTGTTGTAGCATCCCTCTGGTTGTTGCCAGAAAATAGAAACAAGTAGGTGCTTGTATAATTGGAAGTTGGAGCTTTCAGAGGTAGCAGCCTTGTCTGGGTTGAAGCTCAGGCAAAATAAAAGAATGTAAAGAGGAGTTGGAGCTTACCTTTCATTCTTAAGAAGAAGAGTTTTTACTGTTTCCTCATGAAAACATTATGTCTTGTGTTCGTTGATGTGATTGAGTGTTGAATGTAATTTAAATTTGCTGCTATATGTTGAATGGTTTAAACATATGTTCATAATAAATCTGAATCATCATTTAAAAAGATGCACTTTGGTATGTAACTGATTCACCCCCCCCTCTCAGTTACTTTAATCCGTCCAACATTAAGAAAATGCCCACCATGCCTCACAGGATGATGTGAAAAATGTATTGAGAATGTGAGTCTCTAGAGTGTTGTATGGAGCATACAACCATGTTACTTACCTCACCAAACTACAACATATATTTAAGGAAGAATTGGTCCCACCAACCTTAGTCAAAATTGGTCCCAACAACCTTAAGAGAATGCCCGCCACAATTCATGGTTTGAGAAGAATGCCCACACCATGGTACCGTCCTATGGCTAGCTGGTTTGTATACCTATTCATGATTTGAGTTTGCTTTAATCTTTCTTGAGGAGAAATATACAGGCCTGCGAAAACAAGGTTTTTCACTGGCGAATGCAAAAATGGCTAAGTAGCCTTAGAAAGATGGCTGCCCTAAATTATGGGTTAGAGTAAATGCCCACAACACATGGGGTTCTTGTATATTGGTCTTCGGCCTACCTGACCATGTCTTCAGATTGTCTTGGAAGTGGATGAAGAAACAATTATAGACCTGCCAAAAGGGTGTTTTAGGCAGATTATACCAAATAGAGAAATTTGTCCGAGTATGGAATTCGTGTTAAATCTTCCCAAGTGGCCTTATGGAAATGCCCGCCATGCCTCATAGGATGATGTGAAAGATGTATTGAGAATGTGAGTCTCTAGAGTGTTGTATGGATCATATAACCATGCCACTTGCATCACCAGAGAGTCTCTAAGGAGGAAGATGTCAACCTACCAAAAGTGCCTCCCAGCCATATTTGCACTATTCCAGTACTGGCAAAACTGCCTAAGTGGCTTCATGGAAATGCCCGCCAGAGATTTTCCTGATGATGATAAATTTATCTAAGGGTATGGGGTTGTTATTTGATGAAGTGGCTATCTTTCCATGTTATTAGGTTTTCTTATGGTGACCACATGAGGAAAATAACAATCTGCCAAAATAGAAGAAAAACATTTTTGCATATTCAAAAGTATGAAAAATTGACTAAGTGTTAAGAACATGAGTTTGAGAGGTCAGTTGGAAATGACCGCCAAGGGATTTCTTTGTGCAAGTAAATTCATAGAATGTAATGGATCCATTCTTTGGTAAGTTTTCCATCTGCTCATGACTTCAGGTCTCCATAGGGTGTTCACACATGTGAAATAGGAGTCTGCCAAAATAGGAAGAAATATGTTTTGATGCTCAAAATAAGTTAAGAAGCTATTTTGATATGCTCGCCAGAGGCTCAGGTTGTCTCAATAAATTCTAAGGGTGACATGGTCTTGTTTCCTAGTGGACCGACTATCTAGTCATACCTTTAGTTTGGTTAGTGATGGACATATGACAAAAATATGAGTCTCATGATGTGATGAGGTTGGAAAGACACATGATGGTGTCCTAATGTCTCATGATGTCTTTGTTACATTCTGATAGTGGTTTGCAAGAGTATGATAATTTTGGGAATTTGACTACGTGATGAAAAACTGCCCTAAAGCAGCTGCGTTATGAAAATGTCCACAATAATTCATTAGAAGAAGAAAATGCCCGCCGAGGAGAGACAAAGAAGCTTCAGAGGATGAAAGTGGTCATGATGGAATCACCATGTTGGCCTCTACCGATTGGGTGTCTCACACCTCAAATTGGATGAAAATAAAAATCTCATCACGTTGACCTGGGGTTTGATAATAATTCTGGTAAAAATGCGTACTTGACCTCAGTAAAATGCTTTCCATTTCCAGTAGTTGATGGATTAAATTGTTCTGAGGGTATGGGTCTCTAGAATGTTGATTGGTTCATCTAACCACATCATTATTTTGTCCACAAACTCTTTGAAGATGAAGTTACCAGTATGCCAAAAGTGTCCTCTGGCTTGTTTTTCTCCAGTCCAGTAAAATGCCCGCCTGACTCAAAAGAAGATGAGTCTGAAGGTGAAATCAGTTTGGTTGTGCTGAATGGGATGTACCACATCATCTGGTATCATTGGTTCAGGATTTGGTGAAATTAAAAATCCCTCATGTTGACTTAGGGTTATATAATTTTGTCCAAGTGGTAAATCTATAGTTTAAAATGCTATTTTCAAATGCCCACCAGATGATGTGTGTGTGTGTGTGTCAATTAATTCATCAAATGACATGTATTTGTTCCTTGTTGAAGTGTTTATCCAGTCATGGTTTCAATTTTCCGTATGGAGGTCACATCAGTGAAAAATTAACCTTCCATGTTGAAAAAATATCATGTTCACACAATGTATGAGTTTGCCCGCACATAGCATAAAAATATATAATAAAAAAGTTTTTTCAGATGCTCGCACAAGCCAGAGATTTAAATAAAGATTGCTTAGCCAGTTAATTAAAAAAAGATGAAATAAATAAGAGACATAAACAAAACAGAGTTTATTATTTAATTAACATACATAAATTTAATTTATTTCGAAGAGATTGACGCTTTCTTTCACAACCTACAAGAAATCTCTTATTGTTCACTGAAAACATTGGATTCATAGATGAATTCTCTATAATGTTATCTTATATGCCGATAAATACAAAACTCCATCATACAAAAAAAAAATTCATTAACTTTCGATAAATACATATATACATTGATATGCCAACCCAAAAGCACTTTTCATTATATGCCTATAAACACAAAACTCCATCATAAAAATATTTTTTTTCATTAACTGTTGATAAATACATATATACATTGATTTATACACGTCTAACATGTTTAAGAGATGGCTGCAATCCATCCTCTTGAGTAGAAGACAAATCTGAATTGTCTCTCTTGCCTTTCGTAGAAGACTGTAATTGTACTGGAGTTGGACAAGGCACTTATTGCAATTTATTTTCAAGCTCTTTAAGTCTCCATGAAACTTTTTTTAAATTTTCAAGCAAAGCATTTTTTTCCACCATCAGTTTGTTCAACATTTCCACATTTTTCTTATACTTTGTTGATTCCTGTTCTTCCTTGACCTCCAATTTGTCTCTGGTATGTTTCAACTGATTTTTAACTTCAGTCAATTCATGTTTCAGATTATGTATTTCTTTCTCCTGCTCTTGTGCCCTCAACTTTGTCTCGTTGGGAAGGACATGAATTGCACTCATCGCATCAGCTGGCCCTTTTAATTCCTTCTCCAAATCAGCAATTGTGGATTTAAGTTTTTGAATTTCCATATCACATCCCAAATGTTGAACTTTTCTACCTTCTAAGAGTTTTGATTCCAGCTCCCTTATTTTTGCATCTTTCCTGGCTATCTTCTCTTTCATTTCTTTATATAACGGTTATGAGCCATACAAATCACCTAGTGCAAGGCTCGCTAAGAATCTTTCTTGTAGCATCTTCTCTCATCTTGCTAAGGACTTCTCTCTCTCTTCTAAAGACATTGTACCTCTAGGTGTATTTTTCCTTCTTCCCTTACCCTTACCCTTACCATAGTATCCTTTTGTACCCTTACCTTCACCCTCACCACCCTCTTCACTGGAAATGTTTTTTACTCTACTTTTTTTTTTTTAATTTTTAAAGTTTTAGAGATCCTTGCTAACCTTGTTCCTTTCGGCTTATCAGCTTGCCTAGAAATGGTTTTTCTCAAATCGAAAATTATTGTTTCTAATTCTCCAACTTTTTTTCCATGGCTTCCCTCCCACTCTTTCAACTTCAACTGGTATTCTTGTACTACCTGTTCATATTCTTTAATTTTCTTCTCCATTACCTATAAAGGACCCATTTCTATCCTCACTGGTGGTACATTGAGAACATGTGGTCTTTTTTTCAACTCTTCTTTGAGTTCACTCGCTTCAGCATTAGATTTTTCCAAATCCTCTTCATACGCAACCCTCACGGATGAATTGCTTTTTGAGCAACATCAGTGTGTTTATGTACTTCTTCGGATACTAATTTAACCATTTCTTCTTTCGCTTTTATAATTATGTCTGCTTTGAAATGATTATCCACAACTATCTTCTGCAATGCTGCTATCTGTTTTAGGCATTGCAAAATATTATCATCTTTTCTCAAGCACTCTTTTGCCCAATTGCATATATAGGAAGCTTGTTCCTTGAAATGCTCCATTTTATCATATAGGATGAACACGTACCTACTATCAAACTTATATGATGCAATGTCTAAATGCATAGCAGATGCCCTTGATTTTGATTTGGAAGAACAATCATACTCAATTGCCAACTGTTTAGGAGGAATTCTATCAAGAATGTCTTGAGGAATGGAAAAGTGAGCAGTAGTTTGTTTCATTTCGTTGCTGTCACATCCTCCCAATGACCTCTATCTACATGCCCCTTAAAATATTTCAAAGTCATGGCAACATGAATTTCATCATTTGTGACCAAATCAGGATACTGTACTCGTAATTCGCCATGGTGCTTAGGACTTTGTACTGACGATTCCTCGTTTTGTTCAGCAGGGTGTAATGGTAATTCCCCATGGTGCTCAGGATATTGTACTAATTCCTCATTCTGTTGAGGAGAATGTACTGGCAATTCCTCATTATGTTCCCTGCTTTTACGTTTCTTAACGTATGTTTTATGAACAGGTGGTTTTGGAAAAGATATTTTTCCATGCTGGTTGATAGCACCAATCTCTGTTTTAGTAGCATGGGGTCGACATAAATCAATAATTTTTTGAAGTGTGCCCAAGAAACTAAATTTAACCTTCCTTAATTGGCTCTCTTGCAGGGCAGAGTGGAGTTTCTTAGCCAGTAGATAAGGAATATCTACAGGTATATCTTCCACCCAATGTATCACTACCTGCATACATTCACCCGAAATGTCAACCCTATGATGATTCAGAATTGTCCTAAGGACAATCTGAATCAAAGTTTTGTATATTCTGGGAGGGACATCTTGCATTTTTAAACCCTTCCTCGGAACATTTACTTCTTGCCCGCAAATTTTACTGGCCATCTGGTTCTTCTCCTATCTAGGGGTTTCCTTGAGCTTAAAATCGCTCCCCCTCTGCGTGGAATATTTGTAGCTCGGGAAACCAAATCAGGTTCGAGGTATACCCACTTCCCAAAAATTATGAGTTCCGTATTCCTAGCATCATATTTTGAAATTGCCTCATCTATATCCTCATCAACATAACTAAACATTCCCCACAAAAAGTCGAAAACTTCTGCTTTCCTTAGGATAGTTTGCATACCTGGTGGCCACATATTTGCATCTCTACATGCATCAGATTTCTCCTGGATTTTTTTTACTGTTACCCTATCATCTATGGATGACTATGTTTCAACTGGGGTTGCAGAGGAGGATGCCCACATTTCAGCTATGCTCGTCATGCTGGACACCCTTGTTTGAAGTTCGGCCATGGTTATCCAGGTTTGAAGCGGAGGTGAGGTGATGCATGCGTACTGTATTTCAGGCTCACAAATTCTCCCCGCAGACGGATTTGAAGGCTCACAAATTCTGTTCGCAAAGAGATTTTCAACAACAAATCAACGCTTTGCTTGGGTATGCACTTTGGAAATAAAAACATATAAAAAGGCATTTGGAAATAAAAACATATAAAGATCATCATGACATAAAAGATATAAACACGTGCCTCTACTCTTTCAACAATTAAATATCATTCATGATCTTCTTCTTCATCCAACTCAACATCTGTATCAGGATCTGGTTCAGAATACATATTCATGAAAGGCTCATTCACATCAACATCATCATCAATGGCATCTTTGCTAATATAGTCATCTACATCGTCAATGAGATCATAGTCTACTACATTTGGATGATCAACCTCTTCAACTTCTTCATTGAACACATCAACTGCAGCCACCTGCTCTTGATCTCAATCATCATCATCATCTTCTTCTTTGTGATTATCTTCATCATCTACATGATTATACTTTATTGGTCTTCCTCTTGGATCGTATCTAACAACGTATGACCAATCTACTTTACCCGGTACCTCTGAGTAAAAGACTTGCTCACATTGACTTGGAAGAACATAAGGCTCTGTACCCGGTTCAAATTCCCTTGTATTAACCATGGTAAATCCATTAGCATGCTCAATAACAGTTCTTTCAGGATCACGTTCATGCATCCGTATCTTGTACCACTTCACCTCAAACAAAACTATTTTAAAGGAATTAAAATCACACTCAATTATGTCCTCCAAATGCCCATAGTACCTATTCTCAGTTTCTTCTGGATGTCTGTCACTTCTAGAGGAAACATTGGTGACCTTAAACACTGCAGTTATCCCACAATCCGAGGTTTTCATCTTATCATCCAACATTTTGATATGAAATTTACGACCATTACACCACATAGCCTTGTGATGTTTCAACTGCAACATTGACAACAAGTAAAAAATACATTGTGAATTAATAAACGTCATATAGGACTTAGAAAATTTATTTGAAAACTTAAACAAACCAAATACATTGAAAAAATGGGAAGTAACTAGAAAAATGCGGGTAAACAATTTACTTGCCTTTTTATCTTTTAAACCATAGGATAAATCAACTTCCCTTTGCGACGTAAGATCAGGAAATTGATGTCGATGACGATGAGTTGTTTTAATCATCTCACTGGCCTCTTCCCATGATAACCTACCGAAGCATTCTTCACAATATTCTATCCAATGCTCCATCCAATCAAGGTTGTTTGCAATGTATAAATGTAAAGCATCCCACACTCGAGCAACTA
>LPNX011057942.1:512660-536253 GCA_001517045.1 Pseudotsuga menziesii
AACAATTTACTATCATTAATTATATATCATTACATGCATAGTTTAATACAGCTGAATATGCAGGATTAATAAAAAAATAACAAATCAGTATGATAAAATAAATTTGGAAAAATACATGATATATTAATTCCACAAAATCTAATAATTACCTTTCATGGTCCTCATTGTACCTTTCCCCAATAGGACCTCCCCTTCAAATTTGTTGATGGAGTTGAGATGCAAATGCGAGGCACATTCATATTTTCTGCTAATTTAGGTAGATATTCACTAATATACACCATGCATTGATATACCATATATCCCTCAGCCATAGAACCCTCAGGACGTGCTCTTTGTCTAACAAGATCCTTCAACGACTTCAACTGCCTCTCCACCATCCACATCGACCTTGTGTGTACTGGTCCACATAATTCAATCTCCTCAACTTGGTGTATGAGGTAGTGTTCTTGTGCATTGAAAAATGCTGGAGGTAGATACTATTGCATTTCACACATTAGTCGAGGAATTTCTCTCTTCCAATACCTAACATCTTCTTTATGGATTTCTTTTGAGGAAAGCCACCTACAAATGATGCAATAAATAATATCGAGCCGTATATAAAATTTGCGGGCAAAACATAATATGTCGATAAGTTCCACTACAAATCACAGACCAAGTACATTTTCCACATAAAACATTAATTACTTACCTCATGTATTTTCCAAGAACATAAATAATTTGTTTTATGTTGTTGTCAAAGTCGTCTAGGAGAGATAAAGGTAGAACATATAGTATCAAAAAACACATAATTATTATTTATTTCCAAATAAGAGAATAAAATTAATAAAATAGTGCATACCAATAAGGAAATATATTAAAAACTCACAATTACCTTAATGAATGTATGTCAGTCATGTGTTTTAACCCCACCAAAATCACGTTTTTTCGTTAAGATATTCTTCATGTTAGACGAAAACCCCGTCAAAAACCTGATTTTTCTGATGACCTCTTTTACAATATTACTCTATTGCTCCGTTAAGCACCAAGGAAGACTAATATTCTGTTGAGGGCCATCACCATTAGAATTAATGATCACACTTTGCAATGCGTGATTAGCTTCTTGGATGTCACTACAAATCTTTCCAATTCTTTCTTTGTCAGTCCGTCCATCTAATATTCGCCATAACAATTCTGTTATGTTCTTCCCGATATGCATTGTATCAAACAAATGAACTATTTGTAGGTGCTCGCAGTATGGATACCTACTGAATTGCATTGGGTAAACTTCATTCCTCGTGGAAGCCCATTCGTGCCTTAACGACATTCATGAAACATCAACAAAATCAAATTAACACTAATTAATCAATATAGGTACATACCGCGCCGAACATAATTCACTAAAAAAAGCAAAGATTTATATAATATATGATACAAGTTGAATGTGATTGTCATTGATGTCAAAGGAGTTCAACGAATGACAAAAGGATAACCAAAGACACGATGGCAGGGGAAACTCAGTGAAAGACAAAGGAATGACAAAGGAAGTAATTACATGGAAAGTATGATGTTGTGGCATGTATGGTGAGGCTGGAAAGACACATAATGGTGTTCTGGTGCTATCAGGAAGTCAGTGTTGTAATCTGACATCATTCTGGAAAAATATGGCAACTTTGTGAAACTTTGGAAATTGACTAAGTATGAAAAAGTAGTAAAAAATACTCTAAGAGAATGCCAGACATAATTCATGGTTTGAATAGAATGCCTGCACCACCATATCAGGCTATAGCTTTTTGAACTGGCTATCTAGCCATGGTCTCAGTTTGTCTTAATCCTTTATGAGGAGAAAGTTATAAGTCCGCCAAAATAGGGTTTCAGGATAAACCTTGGAGAAATTCGTGGACATGGCTAAGTGTTGGAAAACTAGTCCAGGTGGCCTTTGATCCATGACATTTGATAAATTTATTTTCACAAGGACATCCCTTGGTGGGCATTTTCAAACGACCTCTCAAAATCCTGTTTTCAACACGCTTATTGACACTTAGACAAATCTCTTCAAACCCTAAGTCACCAAGGTGATTTTATTTTTTTCATCAAACTTGGATAGTGAGACATCCAAAATGTGAGGAACATCATACTGACTCAAACATGCCATTCTTCTCTCCTGCAACCTCATCATCTAACCTTGGCAGGCATTTTACTGGAGTAGTGCAAATGAAGGTGAGAGGCACTTTTGGCAGATTGATATCTTCCTCCTCAGAGTCTTTGGGAAATATGAAACCATGGTTGGATGCACCAACCAAAATAATAGAGCCTATCACTTTTAGATATTTTTTCTAATCATCCTATCAAAGGTGGCGCGCATTTCCTTGAGGCCACTTAGGCAGATTTTACCAATAATTCCATACTTAGACAATTTGTCCAAAACCTAAGGTGGATTTTTTCATTTCACCCAAAACCTGAACTAATGCTACTAGATGATGTATTACAGCTTACTGAGCACACCTATGCTGTTTTCAGTCCCATCCTCATCTTCATTTTCCCTAGGCAGGCATTTTACTGAACTTTGGTGTAAGACGACTTGAAATCCTGTTTTGGCAGATCCATATCTTCTTCCTCAAGCATTATCAAACCAATGTGAGAACATGGTCAGGTTTAAAAAACATACACCTACAGGATGACCATGTGGTTCGGTCATTTTATTCAACCCACAAATTATGGCAGGCATTTCCCTAGAGTAATTCTGACTAATTTGACCAAAAATCCTTCTTTTGGGAGACCTGCATCTTCTTCTTCAAGGAGTTTTTTTGAGAACCGGGGCCATGATCAGATAGATATTTCAACAAAATATGGGATGTCAGGTCACGGCGGGCATTTTATTCTTCTTATGAATTATGGTGTTCATTTTCATAAGGCAACTGCTTTAGGGCAGTTTTTCAACACTTGATCAAAATCCCCAAATTATCATACTGTTACCAACTACTACCAAAATGTAACAATGACATCATGAGACATTAGGACACCAACATGTGTTTTTCAACCTCATCACACATGCCATATAAACACTTCTTTTGTCATTAATGACCTCCGTTGACATCATTGAAAACCATACTCAACAATGTCCTTGTGCTAATAAAATTCATAGGGTGACATAGATTTGTTCCTTGTTGAAGTGGTTATCCACCCATGCTTTCAGTTTTCCTTATGATGGTCACATGTGCAAGAAATCAATCTGCCAAAGTAGGAAAAATATTGTTTTGCATATTCAGAAATTTGGCTAAGTATTGACCAATATTCGAACAATACATAAATAATTTGGCATACCTTGACGATTTCTATTATATTCCAAATTCCATAGGTGAGGTGTCACTCTTCGTGGTTTTTTTCCATTCTCTTCTTTGCCATTGAATTTTTCTTTGTTTGTACTTCGATAACTATGGTTTTTAGGCAAAAAGTGCCTATACTCATCAAACACTTCCTTTGCTAAACTCCTTGAACGCCGAGATTTTATCTGGGGACCGCAAGCTGGACATGCAAATTCACCCTTTATTTGAAGACCTACAAGATATATGAATTCGTGTAGTGAATTAGAATTACAATTTAAAATAATGCATGATATTTTCAATAGATATATATAATATTAAAGAACAAAAGAAAGTAACAATATACCACAAAAATGTGTTAACCCGGGAGCATCATGAATTGTCCATCCAAGTATTCCATGGAATTGAAATCATCTTTTCCCTATTGGTTTAGAGATGTCATACATAGTGACAACAACCCATAACTTCAACAACTCATCGATAAGAGGCTCAATATATACGTTCATATCTTTAACTTGGTACTTACCTAATTGGTCCAACATGCACGATTAATTATATTTAGCTATATGTCTTTATATATAAAAGACATAATTATCATGCATGAAAGAAATAAATGAAATATTTAGTGATCATAATTTCAAGTAAAAAAATACAAATTAATTAAATACCTGGAACAATCATTGCCAACATTGTGTGCTCTCTCTTGATCGACATCCAAGGAGAAAAATTATTGTTTATAACAAAAACAGGCCACACTGAGTAGGTAGAACGAAGCTCTCCAAATGGATTGACACCATCAGTTGCCAATGAAAGTTTAACATTACGAAGTTCTTCTTTGAAAATTGGCCACTTTTCTTCAATGCACCTAAATGCAGGCATTCAAAGAACATCATCTTGACTTCTGTTCTTTGCATGGAAATCCATAAACTTTGCTATACTTTGACACTTGAACAACCACTGGAGACATGGAATTATCGAAATATAATGAAGAACTTTGTGAGGCACCCTTTTTGTCACTTTATCGGTTCGATACCTACTTGTTTGACATTGTGGGCATTCATTTTCTAATGCATATTGTCCATAGTATATGATATGATCATTAGGACATGCATCAATAGCTTGATACTCCATTCCAAATTCTTTCATAATCACAGATATCTTTCGATATGTGCGTGGTAAAATATTTGATGTTGGTAATAGAAATTCACCTAAAAATCTACAAAATTCAAAAGAATAAGTCAATGTAAACAATATTAATGATCAATATCGCATCCATACTTTACAAACTAGATAACAATAGCAATATAGAAAAAAATTCAACCATTTATGTACATGTGAACATGCAGACATAAATAATTAACAAATTACATACCTTAGTATCTGTGTGAGACATGTGTTTGATAAACCACTCAAAACCTTCAAGTTCACTAACAACATTATAGCAGATAGAAGATTTGTTTTTGAGGCTTCATAAAGAGGTTGACGCGCCTTCTCGAGTAGAGGATCAACATCATGACTATCGTCCTTGTTTCCCTCATCCATTGGAGCAAATGTGTCATGGATCAATCTATTGTTGACTAAATTGTCATTGATGCCAACATGTGTGTGTTAGTGTGTCTTGGTGCTCCTTGAGGAGCCTCTGAGGGTTGAGTAAGTGTCAGTGTCAAAGGAGACCTTTTGACTTTGTCCAAGCCCAAGTCTGAAGTCCTTGGAGCCCTTGGGACAATGCCAAAATCCTTGAACACCCTGTAGAATGGTTAAGTACCCTCAAGTTGGTTCGTTGGTTCCCCAGTTGTGTCATTGGTTCCCTAGCACCACAACCATGTCCTATTACCCTAGAATGTGTTCTTGGTGGGTTGAAAAAGTTGTAAGAGTCCAAATGACCCTTTCAGTGGTCATTTGCATGTTTTAGAGGTCATGGTACCCTAGAAGAATCCTAGGCACCCCCACACCTTGATGGTTATATTTATGAAGCATGTGATCACTTAGTTGACCTAACTAAGGACCATTAAACCCTAAACCCTAAAAATAATAAGACCGCTAACTAAATAAAATATTAAACCTAATATTTGAAGAATTAAAACATGCTTTATAATTAATAAAACCTTAAACATTTGCTTCTCCAAGTGTTTTAAAACACATAAATTATTAAAAGAATTAAAATGTTAATATTGCTTAATTTTTTTTTAATAATTAAATAAAAACAAGTGGTTATTAAGACATGCTTAAGAATTAAAAAAAAAAGGTGTCATTATTACCCTCCCATAAGGTTGACCCCACTAAATACTTAATAAAAATTTAATTTATTAAACCTAATAAATTTCCTCCAAACTGGCCCTTTTTATCTTTATCAAAAGAAATATATTCAATAAATAGTGAGCCCTTTAAACATGACATTTAAATAAATAAAATATTCTTAATTAATAAAAGAACTAAAATATAATTGAGTTGTAATATTTAAAACAAGTTTTAATATTTTACCTAACCTTTCTCTAAGTCGGCCAGCTAAGAAAATACCTTAACAAAAGCATATATATATATACACACAAAATTTCTTAATAAACTGAACGAATGAATTAGCAAGTGATGGAGGTATCTCGCTGGTGTTAGACTGAGGTTTACCTTCACTAATTTGACTGAGGTGGTTATAGCAGCAGATGTAATTTTTTTTTGGGGAAATCAGTGGCAGTTTTTTTATACAGTCCAGCTTCATTGCAGACCCGAACTTTTATTTGTTGACTGAGTTTTCGTGGCAGCAACATCCCTATCTGAATTCTTCAGTAGAGTTAAAATTTTTTTGGATAAAAGTCTGGGGTTTGAGGTTCATCGTTGGCATGAAGCATAACCGAAGGCTTGCTCGCTGGTTTATTATTTTTGTTGACGTTGGGAGATAATCAAATTGCAGACTCTTACTAGATTCATTTGTGACAGACAAGTAGCTCACAGGAACACATGGTTTGAACCTGATTGCGTTGATATTGCATCTATTTTCTTCCCATTTCGGCCCCTAGAAGACCTTAATTGCCAGCAAAACTTTATATTGATGATCGCTGGTTGTATGGACATTGAGAATACGTGTGGTAGTCTGTGGACAGAGTTTCTCGTGGTAGTATGTTTTCTGGAGCAGAAGAAAACAGACCCGAATTTGATGAATGGAGAGTGAATCCGAGTTGGCATGTTCCTGCTGAGTTTTTACAGTCATTCTCATTACAGTCCCAAGTTTTTTGGGTGATCTCTTTGGAATATAAGGACACAACAGAAGATAAATTCAGGTTGCTACATCATTCTCCACAGGGCAGTCTCTCTCTGACCACGTTTTGAACTCGGATAGCCGAAGTAAGGTTTGACTGAATGTCTTATACGATATATATACACAGTCATTAACCACAACAAAGCTATGTTTATATTGATGCATACATTATGTGTATGAGTGTGTATATACAAATGTGTGAATGAACAGTGAAGTTTGTAAGAGTATACAAGAGTGATGTAATGAACTATGTATGACTGTGATAGTATATGCACAACAGCATTGGGATGTTTACAGTAGTACATTTACGTACATGATGATGACACATGCCTTTATGATGAGAATGATATAAAGATGAACAAGCAAGCTATGGTGTGATGACATACTTATATGCACTATGATGTGTACTTGTTACATACACATTACATGCTCATGATGATGGTGGCTACTTGATGATGATGATGACAGTACATACTCTATGACTTTGATGCATACCCTATGATGACATGTTTAGACCTTGATGTTTGATGACTTGACAGTAACCAACAGTGTTGATGAGCAGCTTGACCAACAGTATTGATGTTTGATATGATAGTGATGACATGAGCAGAAAGATGATGTGACAATATTGACTACAGAGATGATTTGACAGTGACTAGAGTGCATAGATTATCAGCAGCAGAGTTTGGTGTGTGACAGGTCCACAGGTTCGACAATCTTCCTCTTATCAGGGTGGTAGGATGGGGCAAGGAAAGGAGGTTGTAGCCTCCTTTTGGTGGAAGCCGAAAAACTAGGGAGTGGCAGCTTCCTTCAGGTCGTAGCCTGTAAATCAGGGAGTCGTAGCCTCCTTCTAGTTGAAGCTGGAAAATTGAAGTCTATATAATAAGGGAGTTGTTCCTTCCTTCCATTTATTTCTGGAAAACTATTTTTAAAAAGGATTCCATGGTTTTACCCCTAGAACTTGGGTTTCCACGTCAAAAATTATTGTGTACTGTGCATCTTGTTATTTTACATGTTGATGATGTGCTGTGATTGGTGATCAACAACCTGCTTTTGATTAAAGTTTTTAAATAGTATAAATACTGATTCACCCCCCTCTCAGTATTTCAACAATTGGTATCAGAGCGTGTTCCTTCAGAACAGACTAACCGCTGGAAGGTAATCATGGGGAAATTTGCTAAACAAAGCAAATATGGAACACCCTTGTTTGATGGGAGCAACTATGCATTCTGGAGCATAAGAATGAGAGCCTTCATAGAATCTTAAGGAATCGAAAAATGGCAGAGTATTGAGAATGGGTACAAAGTACCAAAGACCGTGCCAACTGATGCAGGCGAGCTGGCTCAATACAACAACAAGTCAAGGGCCAGAAATCATCTTCTAAGTGCTATAGACGAATCTGTTTTCAACAAAGTGATGAACTGTCCCTCTGCAAAGGAAATGTGGGACAAACTCCAAACCACATATGAAGGAGACAACAAAGTCAAAGAAGTCAAACTTCAGACTTCCAGGGGACAATTCGAACATCTAAGAATGAATGAAGACGAAGACATAGTAGCCTATATTCTTTGGGTTGATCAACTCATGAATACCATCAGAGGTTTGGGAGAAGAGGTTGAGGAGACTATAGTTGTTCGGAAAATTCTAAGAACTCTTCCCAAAAGGTTCAACCCCAAGATCTCTGCCTTAGAAGAAAGAATAGATCTAGATACTATGACAATGGATCAACTGCATGGGACTTTAGTAGCTTATGAAATGAGAATTGAAGATGAAGATACGTCAAGAAAATAAGCAACATTAAAGGTCTCCTCCAAACAAGCTGGGAAGAACAAATCAATGAAAGACAAACCGACAAGTGATGAATTTGATGATGAAGAAATAGCCAACTTTGTTCGAAAATTAAAGAGAGGCATTGGAAAATACAAAGGTAAGATACCTCTTAAATGTTTTTCATGTGGAAAGATAGGTCATTTTGCTTCTAAATGTTCATATGCAAATAACTTAGATGGTGAAGAGGACGACAGTTTTAAACCCTACAAGAAGTACAATAATTACAAGAATAAGAACAGAAGAAAGTTTTCAAAGAAGAAAAGTCTCTACACAAAAAGAGACAATAGCTCATCCAGTGGTGACTCCGATAGTGACAGTGATTCTGATGATGACAATGAACCAGACAAGGTACTCTTTATGGTGATAAGCTCGGATAAGGATCATAATAGTGAGGAAGAATCTGAAGATGAAGGAGAAGTAGATCTTGAGGCAGAACTTGTAAGCGCCTTGAAAGAGCTGAAGAAAGTTAGGAAGGAAAATATATTGCTTAAGGAAGAGGAACAATAGTTTGAACAAACCATTGTTGACTTGAAGACCAAACTAGAAGAAGCCAAACAAGTTGAAGACTCTCTTACTGAACAACTAATGACAAATATAAGAGAAAAGGAGAATCGTGAGGCTGAGATAGTATCTCTGAAGAACAAGATGCAGACAAAAGATATCGCAAAGGGTTAAACAACTCCAAGGTTCTAGAACAAATCATCAGCAATCAAAAGTCATTCTTCGACAAGACCGGTATAGGATACAAGAAGAATACAAATGAAGCCTCAAGCTCAATGTTGACAGATAATGAAAACAAGCCAAGAAGGTATGCAGAAGTTGTCAAGGACTACAAGAATGAAGAAGAGATCGAACGTCATCCAGAACAACCTGTATCAAAAGAAGGGCCAGTAGAAAGATCAGATCTTAGAAAAGCACCTCCTCCACATATTCCCGGGCATGGATACTTCTTTTATGGGCATTGCTTTACATGTGGAATATTTGGACACAAAGCTGTAAACTGTTTTCAAAGAAGAAACTTTGAGACAAGGAATAACCTTGCAAGCCTCAGACGACCACAGTATAACAACATATTTGACCCCTTGAGATCAGAAATAGAATGTTACAAGTGTAACAACTTTGGACATATAGCCAGAAATTGAAGAATGATGATACCAACAGTAAGAAAGGAGGACGTGCCCAACAAGGTATGGATTAAACACAATAACAACAACTACGAATGTGGTATTGCTCTTCAAGCTCAGAATCATGGCTCTGGAAAATGGTATGTTGATAGCGGTTTCTCCAAGCATATGACAGGTGACAAAGATGCTTTCGTCAATATTGAAAAGGATAAAGGATCTGTATCATTTGGAAATAACAATTCAGCAAAAGTATTGGGAAAGGGCACAGTAAAGCTCGGAAGTAAAAACTCCTTGGCTGAAAATGTCTCGCTTGTAGATAACATGAAACATAATCTACTAAGCGTCGGTTAGATGTGTGATCAAGGACATGAACTCATCTTCAACTCAAAAGGATGTAAAATAAGAAAGCAAGGATCAAGAAAGTTAGTAGCCACAACCACTAGGACTCCAAACAACATATACGTATTAGATGAGATTGAGTCCAAAAAATGTCACTTGGGAAAAGAAGATGAAAGCTAGCTTTGGCACAGAAGAATGGGGCATATACATTTTGACAATGGTCAAAATCTACAAAAACCAAGCAGTTCTAAATATGCCAGAAGTCACAAAACCTGCTAACTCTGTATGTGAACAGTGTTAACATGGAAAACAAACAAGAGTGCATTTTAAGATGAAAGAGCATTCTTCTACAAAACCTTTGGAGCTTGTTCACACTGACCTATGTGGACCAAACATAAGTAAAGGATTGAATGGTGAAAAATACTTCATGCTACTCATTGACGACTATACCAGGATGACATGGGTATGTCTTCTCAACAGGAAATCTGAAGCATTTGGATGTTTCAAAATGTTCAAGGAACTGGTCGAGAATGAAACAGGGTCACGAATCAAGTGTCTTAGATCTAACAACGGTGGATAATTCACTTCTGATGAATTCAACAAGTACTGTGAAGAGCATGGAATAAAGAGACAATTTTCAATAGCCAGAACACCTCAACAAAATGGAGTTGCTGAAAGAAAGAATAGATCAGTAATGGAGATGGCTCGAACCATGTTGAATGAATCCAAGTTAAATGACAAGTTTTGGGGACACACAGTTCATACAGCAGTACACATCTTAAACAGAGGATTACTCAGAAACAAAAATGATAAAACTTCCCATGAGCTATGGACTGGAAGAGTAGCAAGTGTACAACACTTCAGAATATTTGGAAGCAAGTGTTACATCAAAAGAGATGATACGAAGATTGGATAATTTGACTCTTGAGTAGATGGGGGCATATTTGTTGGATATTCATCCAAGAGGAAATCTTACAAATGCTACAATCTGAGATTAGAGAAAGTGATTGAAAGCATTAATGTGAAGATAGTTGAAGGAAGATTAACATCATCTAGAGAAGACTTAGAGGAATCAGACGATGAAGAAGAGAAAGGTTCCAAGAAAAGAGGTGTGAAGAAAATTAAAGTGGAAGAACAACCAGATGAGGATGGAGAGAAACTCATGGAAGATGAAGAACTGAATCAACCAACTGCCAAACAAGAAGAACAAAAAGATCATCTATCACCTAAGAACTGGTACCAGAAGAATCATCCATCAAATCAGATTATTGGTGATAAGGATGCCAGAATAGGAACTAGAAGAAGACAATCCAGAAGAAATGAGTAGGTACACTTCTCTCTTTTGTCTACAACTGAACCTATAACTTTTGCAGAGGCCAGTACAGATGACCAATGGGTTAAAGCTATGGAAGAAGAACTAGATCAAATCAAGAAGAATGGAACTTGGGAACTTGTTCCGAGACCACATAACAAAAATGTTATTGGCACAAAATGGGTTTTTAGAAACAAAATGAATGAAGATGGACAGGTTATCAGAAACAAGGCTTGATTGGTTTGTAAAGGTTATGCTCAGATCGAAGGAATAGAATTTGAAGAAACATATGCACCAGTTTCCAGAATGGAAGCTATCAGAATGATATTGGCCTATGCTTGCTCCAAAGACATCAAAGTGTATCAGATGGACGTAAAATTAGCTTTTCGAAATGGGGAATTGGAAGAAGAAGTCTATATCGAACAACCAGAAGGATTTCAATTTTCAGAAAACGAAGACTATGTATGTAGGCTCAAAAGGGCCTTATATGGACTAAAGTAAGCTCCAAGAGCTTGGTACTCCAGATTTGACAGGCACTTACTACAACAAAAATTTAAGAGGGGAAGTGCAGATAGCAATTTGTACATCAAACAAGACAATGACAACATACTCATCATTGAAGTTTATGTTGATGATATCATATTTGGAAGTGATGATGATTCAATGAGTCAACAATTTGCTAAGGACATGCAAAAAGAGTTTGAAATGTCATTGCTCGGTGAATTGACCTTCTTCTTGGGACTGCAGATATCTCAAAGAACAGAAGGCATTTTTATTACCCAGAAAAATACATTAAGGAGATGTTGAAGAAATTCCAGATGGAAGACTGTAAACCTGTGAGTGCCCCAATGATCACCGGTTGTAAGTTAAGCAAAGATGATGAATCTAAGGAAGTTGATCAAAGGCTCTATAGGTCAATGATTGGTAGTCTACTATATGTAACTGCCTCCAGACCAGATGTGATGCAAGCCATTGGACAAGTTGCAAGATTTCAAGCTGCCCCAAAGGAAACTCACATTATAGCAGTTAAAAGGATCTTCAAGTATCTCAAAGGAACTTTGGATTTTGGACTTTGGTACCCAAAAGGGAATGATCTGACATTGATAGCATATTTAGACGCAGATTGGGCAGGATGTGTTGACGATAGAAAAAACACTAGTGGAACATCTTTCTTTTTAGGTGGTTGTCTGGTATCTTGTTCGAGCAAAAAGCAGTTTCAGTATCCTTATCAACTGCAGAAGCAGAATATATAGCAGCAGCAACTTGTTGTACTCAGATTCTTTGGATGAAGCAAACCCTGCAAGACATACAGGTGACATGTAATGAACCGATTCCTATTCTATGTGACAATACAAGTGCCATCAGTATCTCCAAGAATCCAGTTATGCATTCCAAGACCAAGGACATTCCAATCAAGTTTCACTTTCTTTGGGAACAAGTCACAGAAAAGAATATCAAGTTGGAATATATCGGGACAAAAGAACAGGTTGCAGACGTTTTTACTAAGCCTCTTCCAAGAGAGACTTTTGAGTACCTTAGCGAAAAATTGGGAGTCATACTATCTCCTAATTGAATTCATCTATCTTCGACAACTCTACAATATGACAGGGGGATCATGGCAGAAGTACCCTTTGCCATTGATGCCAAAGGGGAAGAAAAAGTTGAACAAGGTAGGTAAAAAGAAGCATGACATAAGGGGGAGATCTGTAGACAAAGGAAGCTCATTCGAAGGGGGAGCTTTGTAGTTGTCATCAATGACAAAGGGGGAGATTGTTGACTAAATTGTCATTGATTCCAACAGGTGTGTCTTAGTGTGTCTTGGTGCTCCTTGAGGAGCCTATGAGGGTTGAGTAAGTGTCAGTGTCAAAGGAGACCTTTTGACTTTGTCCAAGCCTAAGTCTGAAGCCCTTGGAGCCCTTGGGACAATGCCAAAATCCCCGAACACCCTGTAGAATGGTTAAGTACCCTCAAGTTGGTTCGTTGGTTCCCCAGTTGTGTCATTGGTTCCCTAGCACCACAACCATGTCCTATTACCCTAGAATGTGTTCTTGGTGGGTTGAAAAAGTTGTAAGAGTCCAAATGACCCTTTCAGTGGTCATTTGCGTGTTTTAGAGGTCATGGTACCCTAGAAGAAGCCTAGGCACCCCCACACCTTGATGGTTATATTTATGAAGCATGTGATCACTTAGTTGACCTAACTAAGGACCATTAAACCCTAAACCCTAAAAATAATAAGACCGCTAACTAAATAAAATATTAAACCTAATATTTGAAGAATTAAAACATGCTTTATAATTAATAAAACCTTAAACATCTGCTTCTCCAAGTGTTTTAAAACAAATAAATTATTAAAAGAATTAAAATGTTAATATTGCTTAATTTTTTTTTAATAATTAAATAAAAACAAGTGGTTATTAAGACATGCTTAAGAATTAAAAAAAAAGGTGTCATTATTACCCTCCCATAAGGTTGACCCCATTAAATACTTAATAAAAATTTAATTTATTAAACCTAATAAATTTCCTCCAAACTGGCCCTTTTTATCTTTATCAAAAGAAATATATTCAATAAATAGTGAGCCCTTTAAACATGACATTTAAATAAATAAAATATTCTTAATTAATAAAAGAACTAAAATATAATTGAGTTGTAATATTTAAAACAAGTTTTAATATTTTACCTAACCTTTCTCTAAGTCGGCCAGCTAAGAAAATACCTTAACAAAAGCATATATATATACACAAAATTTCTTAATAAACTGAACGAATGAATTAGCAAGTGATTGAGGTATCTTGCTGGTGTTATACTGAGGTTTACCTTTGCTAATTTGACTGAGGTGGTTATAGCAGCAGAAGGAAATTTTTTTTTGGGGAAATAGGTGGCAGTTTGTTTATACAGTCCAGCTTCATTGCAGACCCGAAATTTTATTTGTTGATTGAGTTTTCATGGCAGCAACAGCCCTATCCGAATTCTTCAGCAGAGTTAATTTTTTTTTGGATAAAAGTCTGGGGTCTGAGGTTCATCGTTGGCATGAAGCATAACCGAAGGCTTGCTCGCTGGTTTATTATTTTTGTTGATGTTGGGAGATAATCAAATTGCAGACTCTTACCAGATTCATTTGTGACAGACAAGCAGCTCATAGGAACACGTGGTTTGAACCTGATTGCGCCGAGATTGCATCTATTTTCTTCCCATTTCGGTCCTTGGAAGACCTTAATTTCCAGCAAAAATTTATATTGATGATCGCTGGTTGTATGGACGTTGAGAATACGTGTGATAGTCTGTGGACAGAGTTTTTCGTGGTAGTATGTTTTCTGGAGCAGAAGAAAACAGACCTGAATTTGATGAATGGAGAGTGAATCCGAGTTGGTATGTTCCTGCTGAGTTTTTATAGTCATTCTCAGTACAGTCTCAATTTTTCTGGGTGATCTCTTTGGCATATAAGGACACAACAGAAGATAAATTTAGGTTTCTACATCATTCTCCATAGGGCAGTCTCTCTCTGACCACATTTTGAACTTGGATAGCCGCAGTAAGGTTTGACTGAATGTCTTATACAATATATATACACAGTCATTAACCACATCAAAGGTATGTTTATATTGATGCATACAGTATGTGTATGAGTGTCTATATACAAATGTGTGAATGAACAGTGAAGTTTGTAAGAGTATACAAGAGTGATGTAATGAACTATGTACGAGTGTGATAGTATATGTACAGCAGCATTGGGATGTTTACAGTAGTACATTTACGTACATGATGTTGACACATGCCTTTATGATGAGAATGATATAAAGATGAACAAGCAATCTATGGTGTGATGACATACTTATATGCACTATGATGTGTACTTGTTACATACACATTACATGTTGATGATGATGGTGGCTACTTGATGATGATGATGACAGTACATACTCTATGACTTTGATGCATACCCTATGATGACATGTTCAGACCTTGATGTTTGATGACTTGACAGTAACCAACAGTGTTGATGAGCAGCTTGACCAGCAATATTGATGTTTGATATGATAGTGATGACATGAACAGAAAGATGATGTGACAGTATTGACCGCAGAGATGATTTGACAGTGACTAGAGTGCATAGATGATCAGCAGCAGAGTTTGGTGTGTGATAGGTCCACAGGTTCGACAATCTTCCTCTTATCAGGGTGGCGGGACGGGGCAAGGAAAGGAGGTCGTAGCCTCCTTCCGGTGGAAGCCGAAAAACTAGGGAGTGGCAACTTCCTTTAGGTTGTAGCTTGTAAATCAGGGGGTCGTAGCCTCCTTCCAGTTGAAGCTAGAAAATTGAAGTCTATATAATAAGGGAGTTGTCCCTTGCTTCCAGTTATTTCTGGAAAACTATTTTTAAAAAGGCTTCCGTGGTTTTACCCCTAGAACTTGGGTTTCCATGTCAAAAATTATTGTGTACTATGCATCTTGTTATTTTACATGTTGATGATGTCCTATGATTGGTGATCAGCAACCTACTTTTGATTAAAGTTTTTAAATAGTATAAATACTGATTCACCCCCCTCTCAGTATTTCAACATCTATGTATCTCATCTTCCTGATTTGTATCACTAACATTATCTCCATCCATATCATCATTAAGAACTTGATCAGCTTCAATATTCTGATCTAGATGTTCGTCACCCTGTAAATGAGTATTTCTGCTAGTACTTGGCAAATAACTCTCTGGAAGGGGACATTTTGGGGTATTGTCTATATATTTACAAAGAACGTAGTAAAATTAGTGTGTATAGAACATATAATAAAACGATAATACATTTTACTGAAATTCATGACATGATTACTATTACGGAGAATACATTAAAAATTGAATAACCTCTTACTAAGGGACGATATTCATAACCCCCTTCGGCGTGCCCCTTCTCGTTACAATGTCTTTCACCTGTCGTTCTTAAAATTCTTCTTCTTTGCAAACCCCTGCAATTAGAGAACGGGAAATAACATTTTCCATCTCCCCTCGCCTCTAATGCCGCTCTAAACTGAGCAAGCTTCCTTGCATTTTCATTCATAGTGAAAAATCCTTGTAGTGACAAGTAATTGTCTTACCTACACCATACCAAACAATAACTTGTCAAATACATTAGATATAAGTATATTTCTAAATGCAGTATATTATACCAATTTCTATAAAGAAAAACATAAATATTGTGATGAATAGGATGGTCATTGATGACAACATTAATGACAATCATTTTGGAAAAATATGGCAATTTGGTGAAAAATAGGAAAATGACTAAGTGTTGGAAAACTGGCTCAAGTGGCCTTAAGAAAATTCCCGCCACAAATTGTGTGTTGAAGAAAATGCTCACACCATATGGGGTTCTTGTACATTGATATTTGGCCTACCTGACCATGTCTTTAGATTGTCTTGGAAGTATTTTAGGAAGAAGTTATGAACCTGTAAAAACACTATTTTAGGTAGATTGGACCAGACTAAGAAAATTGTGTGTTGGAAAAATTGGCTAATGTGGCCTTGGGAAAATGCCAGCCGTACCTTATAAGTGTATGATAAAAAATTATCTGAAGCTATTATCCTACAGCTTGTTGAAGAGGCTATCTCACCATGGTCTCAGTTATCAAATAAGATGTTTTATGACAAAGATAATGGTCTGCCAAAACAAAGTTTCAACCTGTTTTGCACTATTCCAGTACTGGAAAAACTACCTCAATGGCCTCAGGGAAATGCCCGCCTTATCTCATAGGATGATGAGAAAAATAATATGAAAGTGTTAGGATATAGCTTGTGGATGGGTGCATCTAACCATGGTCTCAGTTATCTTATGGAGTGTTTTATGACAAAGATATAAATCTTCCAAAAGTAAGAAAAATATTATTTTGCATTTTAAGAACACAAGAAAATTGGTTGTGTTAGATTCACGAAATTGAAAAGGCATTTTGAAATGCCCGCAAGGAGGGGTTATTTTGATGATAAAATTCATTAGGTAGCATAGGAATGTTCCTTGGTGAACTGACTATCCATCCATACCTTTAGGTTGTCTTATCATGGTCTCATATGCAAAATATCAATTTGCCACAAATAGGAAAAATAATATTTTGCGTAGTGAGAAGAAAAGAAATTTGACCAAGTGTTAAAAACATGAGATTGAGAGGTCAGTTGGAAATGCCCTCCAAGGGTTGTCTTTGTGCAAGTAAATTTTCAAATGTCATGGATCCATTATTTGGTAAGTTTTCCATCTGCTCATGACTTCATGTCTCCATAGAGTGTTCACACGTGTAAAATAGGAGTCTGCCAAAATGGGAAGAAATATGTTTTGATGTTCAAAAGAGGTTGAGAAGAAATTTTGAAATGCTTTCCAAAGGTTGTGTGTGTGTCAATAGATTTATCTTGTGATATGGTCTTGTTCATTGTTGAAATGGATATCTAGCCATGCTTGTAGGTTTCCTTATGGTGATCACACGAGGGAGAAATCAATATGCCAAAGTAGAAGAAAAATTGTTTTTACAAGTTAAAAACAATTTTGTCTGAGTGTTGAATTAAACAGTTTGGAATACTATATGCTGATGTGGACAGTACTGAAGACACGATACTAATGGTGTATGGACAGAGTTGAGACAGGGCTACAGTATGTTGTATGTTTGAATGACTTGCTGAGTACAGAATGAAGACTTGCTGATTGGTATTTTTGATGTGTGTGCCTATGGAAAACTTTGGAAGAGTGTGATGTATCAATTGTAATTTATAATTTGAAATTTGTATAGGGAGGTTGGGTGGAGCTAGGGAAATACTTATTGGTCTTTTGACAAGTTGAAGCTTGTTTGGATGTTGTAGCATCCCAGTCAGCTGTAGCTGACTGAACCATTCTAGTGGGTGGTGCCATCTTATGGGTTGTAGCCCATATTGGAGATTGAAGTCTCCACTTATATAAATATTACAAAACTATATCTTGTGTCCCTTATGCAATGTCTTCATAGTGATGTATTTAATTGATGAATAACATGTTCCTATTTGATATTGTTCTTTGATAAATATGTTGTTGAAGCAATTGTGAAATAATGATATAAGATTGGTAGAAAAAGTTGAAATTGAGTTGAAGCCTTAGCTCACTAATTCACAGCCCCCCTCTCAGTGAGCATTGTGTCTAATAGATTAAATTTTTCATTGATTCCAACAAGTGTTGTGCAGTGGCCTTTGATTTACTCACAAGGAGACCTTGATAGTTTGGGCATTGGAACACTAGGTGGCCCAAATAGTCCAAATGAATGTTGTCCTTCTACTGTGGAAAGCGATTAACATTGTGTCAACGAACAATAACTTAGTGGAGCATCGGGTCTATAAAAAAAATGAATTGGCTAGAGTCATTGTTGACTAGACCCTCTTGTTGCAATTACTCTGGTTTAAATAAAAGGAGGGAGTTGCAGGGTTGTTAAATTCGTTCGTAAGGTACATGAACCAAAGAATACAACTGTTATTTTGAGCCTCAATGTTAGTTTGTATCCCCCAAAAAGGATACATGCTTAACTTTTATGAATTTATGGCCAGATGATTGTTGCAGAGTATGACTGATATCTCTAGTTTTGGATATGGTTGATAAAGAAATCTGGGCTCAATCAATCACAACTATAGAAAATGTGCCAAAAATGCATGATTCAGGCGGTACAACATACGGATGATTCCATGCACATTCTCACATTACACTTTCAACTATGGAAGGATTGATTTTTTAGCCTGGAGACTCCACAGACACTTTGTGTGCTTGTCAAAGAGGGACTGGGAGGCAGCTGATGCAGCTTGTTGATCATTTTTATAAATAAAACACTTCTTTCAAACAGGGTACCCCTTCACCGAGACCCAACAGATTTGTGACACAAAATAAAATTTTAAATCTGAGTAGAGTTCTGAAGCTTCAGCAAAAAGAGAAGCAGCCTACTCTAACTCAACAAGGATAATTATTAATGCCATTACAACTTGACCCGTGCGTAAACAACCAAGAGCTATTAATGCCATTATAACTTGACCTACACATAAACAGCCTTTGAAAGTTGGCATTGGTTTCACGGGTGTGCAAAGATATCCATATATTGTTGATATATAGACGAAAGTTCATTGAAAATTAAAAACGTCGATATTGCCATGATTTTTCCGCCATGATAAAAAAATGAAGTATTAATCCATGAATTTTCAAAACGTGGAAGTATTTCGTGGAAAAATCCGCCCAAATGTATTAGTGTTAGTCCGAAATTCTTTTTCCTCTCGACCTTTAGGATTATATTTGTATTTGACAAATGATTATAAAAGGATCCATCATAAAGGTGGCTCTACCAAGCGTAGAGAGGGATCAAATCTCTCGAGGTGCAAACGATTTCTCCTCTATCGAATCCAATACTCACCCATTTTGTCGCTAAAATCATGTCTTGAAAATATTATGTGTAGTTGAAAGGTAGGTTGCCATGGATTATCATGCTACGAGATATCCCTGCACATTATTGCACACTGCCATGAATGATAAGCGAAGGGGTATCACTTCCTATATTTGATTGTGCAGGTAATAGTTGTGGTAATTAATATCATATTGTTATGGCGCTGTATTAATACTCTTATTACCTATGCAAATCAATTTGTTACCTGTGCAAATTAGTTCCATATCCCCACAAATGAATTGTTGCAGTGGATGGTGCATGTATTTATACATATTCTTGTGGTATTTGGAAGCATCGGAAATGATAATATTGTTGCAGTGATCGGGAGGGAAGGTAATGTTTGTATCAGGTCATTAATTATATGTATCACCCAGGTATTAATCCATATTGTTGTAGTCTTTGCATCCACTGAAAATGATAATATTGTTGCAGTGAACTAGTAGGTAATGTTTGTATCATATCATTAATTATCAATTATGTGGATAACTCAAATATTATTTGCATTACATTGATATATTTTGTTTGCATTACAATGATATCTAGATAGTGTAGGTATTATTTGCATTACATAGTTGGTTGATATATTTTTTAGTGCAACAAATGGAGAACTGATATATTATTTACAGGTATTTTTTTTCCTGCCCACAAATGGAGAATATGTTTAAACCGCTTTAAACAACCCTAACTCCAGTTTCAACATGATAATAATGTTTGAATATGGTTATAATATTTGAATGTTTTTAATATTTATGGTTTTAAATATTAAGTAGCTATTACAAGGGATTTAAGAGAAATGATTTCAACGAGATTTTAGTATTTTTGTATATGATGGTGATGACTGAATGATAAGAGGTTGAGTAGTTAGTGTGATAGAGTGCCTTGAATACTACTACCTCTTAAATATATTCTAATTTTTTTGAAAAGATCCAAAACAATGATTAACGTGGTTTAGTTAGAATATGGTTTTAGCTTTAAACTGATATTTTTAATGCCATGTTAGTCTTTAAATGTTATAATGTGAAAATGACAGTCTCTGGAAATTTTACGTGTACATATAAAATTTTAATAAGAGCAGAACCTTATTAATGATATGTAATGATGAAAAAACATGATAACAACTATGTGAAAAACAAATAGTCCCTCGATTTATTGAAAAAGAAAACAACATTGTCTTAAAACAACATTAAATTTTTCCAAAGCAAAGAAATTTATGCATGAAACATAACTCAGTGTTTAAATTCGGCGATAGCAGAAATAGAATTAATATTATATTTAAAAACAAATATTGCCTTCATTAAAAACAGATATTATGAAACCATAGTTTGTTTATTGTCTAACCATAGGGTGCATCCATGGAGGTGGGTTACATTTTTTGGCAATGCGAATTCGGAAAAAACGGAAAAATGTACCTCGATCGAGCTTTTAATAAACCCTCGATCGAGGTCTTAACAGCTCGATCGAGGGTTTATAAAGCGCTCGATTGAGGTTCTATTAAAAGCTCGATCAAGCTTTTTGTAAACCCTCGGTCGATGATTCAGAACCTTGATTGAGGGTTAAAAAAAGCTCGATCAAGGGTTAAAGTAGACCTCGATCAACCATATTTAATTGCCTATAAATAGGCAACATGCCCATCATTTAATTGGATATGGATATGAACTTCCTTTGATGGATATTAGTTGCAGAGTAATTGGGTTATAGATGTGATTAATCACATTTATGACTCCAATTAGTCACTTCTATAACTCCAATTACTCTAGAACTAATATCCATACATAAAATATAGGGGAAGTGATAGTAGTAATGCGCTTACTTGTTTTTTTTATTCAAGGTATGTACTATTGCCCTCAAGTATCATTCTTATAGTCGAAATTATGTTTTATTAAATTTTATTATCATATAATTCTATGTTTGATTTTAATTATATTTGGGTGTCCATATTCGTGTGCACACTCGAATATGTTTTTAGTTAAAGTTTTGAAAAACTCGATTAAGCTGCTAGCTTGATCGAGCTTTTCTCTAATTCGTTCAATCAATGGTTTTAGAGACCTTGATCAAACTCATATCTTGATCTTGACATTGTATTTTCATATGCATCATGTAAAGTTTCATTTAATGAAGTCTTCCAAAATATTCTTGGACACCTTTTATTTTGAATCCCCATTTGAATTCATGTCATTGAACATTTTCAATTCTTGTCGAAATGAGAATTAGTATCATGTTTAGTTTCCATACTTTTTGTTTTTCGGATCCCATAGTTGCCATAACACATTTTCTTTATTTATTTTCCTCCACTCTTAGCATTATGAAACACCAAAACAATTAGTCACATGTTATTGATATAAATTCTAATGTCATTCAATAATTTATTAGCAAGATTAATTGCAAATGTGTGACACAATAACAAATTTGAAAAGTAAACAATGGACATTGATATAATCCAAGCAAATGAGGTCATATTTTTTTTTCATGCTCACATTTTCATCTCTCTAAAGGTACTAAAAATACTTTGCTACCTTGTATATAATTTTTAATTTTAAAAAACTACAATTATGTGGTATGACTCTGAATTTAACACTATTTTTTATCTTAATCGTCCTGTTCTATTCCGCCATGGGCTATGGGTTTTAAATATATGACCCGAGGATATATATCGTAGGTATCTTAACGTAGTCCTGAGAATCTAGGTCGAATGGATACAGCTCGCCTAAGTTCAACTCATCAACTAAATGGCATGCATCATTGCTCTCTTTGGTTCAATGCAAAAATAATGCTATGGCAATGATGCTTGCAATTTAGTTGATGAGCTGAACTTAGCCGAGTTGTGTCCACTTCACCTGGATTCTTAGGACTACGATTTGATACCTATGATATAGATCCTCGGGCTAGATATTTAAATCCCAGAGCCTAGGGCAGAATAGATCTGGACAATTAAAAATAAACTTAGTGTTTTCAAAGTCATATCACTTAATTGTAGTTTTTTAAAATAAAAAATTATATACGAAGGAACAAAAGTATTTTTAGTATTTAAAACCTTTCACTTCATTTATGTAACTCTAATTCTGAACTTCAATTCCTGCCCCCACTGCTACTCCATTCCAGCCCTGTTTTGTGTTTTGAAGTAGTTTAATGAACATTAAAAAGCTTTTAACAATCCATTTCTCAAACCCTTGGCCCCATGGCGGTTTGTACCAGGGACTTCTGGTTTCCAAGTAAAATGACGAAAGATCTATTAGTAGAATAAGCTGGAAATGTCATGATTTTTGTTTTGTTTAAATTTCTAAGATATTTATTATTTGTAGAGTTGGTCGAATCAAATGATGTTGAAATTCCTTATGTCCATTTTCTTAGTTGGATCCTAGAAGCCCATTTCTAAAATGTTCTACATGGGCATAATCTTCTAGATAGGGTAGTCATGGTGGTGAGCGTGCATATAAAACCTTGGTAGTCATGTACAAAGTTTTTTTTTCGAGTATTTAACAGAACCTCGATTGAGTAATAAACTCTCAATCAAGGTTTGGATAAACCCTTGATCGAGGTTCTATTAAGACCTCGATCGAGGTATTTGAATACCTCAATCAGTCGAGCTACAAAGCTCGATCGAGGGCAGGAAAAACAAAGAATTAGCCCTCTTACAGGAAAATAAATGTTTCTGTGTGTCTTTTAGGGGTGTAAATGCTACCATTCATGGCACACATCTGAGTGGAGTTCATACCGATAGATTCATCACCGAATCCTCTATCCATTGAGGTATCATGCATGCGTTTTGGCATTCATATGGGTATTTTTTAAGTACTTCTAAAAATTACACTTAGAAAACCTAACAACAACTTCGAAGCAGCTCAAAGAAAAATCTACAGGGTAAAAAATGCACATTGAAAAATTTCTGAAAAATACACAACCCACACATCGATGCGTCGTATTCAAAAGGGTATCTTTGGTTTTTCAATTTTTGAAAACAATGAAAAAAAAGATGGGATGGACACACATGTGTATAAAATGATGCTGAAATCAGATGTGGTCA
>LPNX011057942.1:536415-552929 GCA_001517045.1 Pseudotsuga menziesii
CATAGTTTGTTTACTGTCTAACTATTTGAAACGTTCTTAAACCGTATTATTATTACCAACATAGATCCATCTTAAAGGTGCCTCTACCAAGTGTCGAGAGGGATCAAATATCTCAAGGTGCAAACCCTTTCCCCTCTATCGAATCCAATACTCACCGATTTTGTCATTAAAATCACGTTTTCAACATAATGTGTAGTTGAAAGGCAGATTGCCATGGATTATCATGCTACGGGGTATCCATGCACATTATTGCACACTGCCATGGATGATAGGCGAAGGGGTATCACTTCATATATTTGATTATGTAGGTAATATTTGTGGTAATTAATATCATATTGTTATGGCACTCTATTAATACTCTTATTACCTATGCAAATCAATTTGTTACTTGCTCAAATTAGTTTCATATCCCCATAAATTAATTGTTGCAGTGGATAACACATGTATTTATGCATATTTTGTAGTCTCTGGAAGCATCGGAAATGATAATATTGTTGCAGTGTTCGGGAGGGAAGGTAATGCTTGTATTAGGTCATTAATTATCTATATCCTCCAGGTATTAATCCATATTGTTGCAGTCTATGCATCCACTGAAAATTATAATATTGTTGCACTGAATTGACAGGTAATATTTGTATCATATCATTAATTATCAATTATGTGGATAGCTCAAGTATTATTTGCATTGCATTGATATATTTTGTTTGCATTACAATGATATCTAGCTAGCGCACTTATTATACATTATTTACAGGTTTACATTACATAGTTGGTTGATATATTTTTCACCGCAACAAATAGAGAACTGATATATTATTTGTAGGTTTTTTTTAAATGCTTACTAATGGAGAATATATTTAAACCGCTTTAAAAAACCCTAAATCAAGTTTCAACATGATAGTAATGTTTGAATATGGTTATAATATTTGAATGTTTTGATATTTATGGTTTTAAATATTAAGTGGTTATTACAGGGGATTTAAGAGAAAGGATTTACACTCAATTTTAGTATTTTTGTATATGATGGTGATGAGTGAATGATAAGAGGTTGAGTAGTTAGTGTGATAGAGTGCCTTGAAATGTGAAATTTGAGAACTCTAGGGTGAAGCATATTAATTATTGCGCACGATTTACAATAAAAATCAACATTTTAATATAAAAAATGAATTTTGAAGAGTTTGTTTTTTTTTTTAGCTAAATAATTCATAAGAACATCAATGAATAGATTGTAATTGTGTTTAATAACATGATATTTCTTTATTAGAAAGAAAGTTTATGCAATTTTAAAAAAAAAAAGTTTATGTGATTTAGTTAGTTTTAAAATGAAAGGAAATATGAACCTCAACATGTTTCATATATGAATTTATAATTGACTTTATTTTTATTATGTTTTGATACTTATTTTATTTTTATCAAGCCGACCAATTTTTTGGTATATTCAAATTATTTTCTTTTATTTTTTATTTTTATTTGAGCCGATTATAAGCAAGGAAGGAGTTACACAAACCCCAATGAAACCATGTGAAGCAAATATTAAACTTAAAGAAGAATATTAGATTTAAAAACTTGATTTAATATTAATTAAAAAAAACTTAACACTATAAGCCTTTTTTTATAAAGAAAGTTAAAACAAATATTGTGGTTGATGCAAATTTCATTTTGCTAAATAATTAGTAAGAACATAAATGAATAGATTGTAATCGTAATAATAGAGATTTGGTTTGGGTTAATATTTCTTTTTTAATTTGAGTGAACCAAAATTATCACATCAATCATGAAGAAAAAGATAGTGATTGTACCTTGAGATTTCTTTATCAGAAAGAAAATTTATGCATTTTTTTTGAGAAAACGTTTATGTGATTTAATTAGTTTAAAATGAAATCTTAAGCGAAATATGAACCTCAACATGCTTCATATATGAATTTATAATTGGATATATTTTTCTATTGTTTTGCTATTTATTTTATTTTTATCACACCAACCAATTTTTGGGTATATTAAAATTATTATTTTTATTTTTATTTGAGTCAATTATAAGCATAAAAAGAGTTACACGCTTTTATTTTTATTATTTTTATTTGAGTCGATTATAAGTAGATTATAAGCATGGAAAGAGTTACACGCTCCCCTACTTACATAACCATATTTGATAAACAAATAATAGAAAACCATATGAAGCAAATATTAAACTTAAAGAACAATATTAATTTTAAAAATTTGATTGAATATTTTTGTTTTAAAATTTAAGACTAAGCGTTTTCTCTTTTAAAAGAAAGTTAAAACAAAGATTGTGGTTAATGCAAATTTGTTTTTGCTAAATAATTAATAAGAACATAAATGAATAAATTGTAATTGTAATAATAAAGATTTCGTTAGGGTCAATATTTCATTTTTAATTTGGGTTAATTGAAATTATTACATTAATCATGAAGAAAAAGAATAGTAATTGTGTTTAACATGGTGAGATTTCTTTATCAGAAAGAAAGTTTTTGCAATTTTTTTAAGAAAAAGTTTGTGATTTAGTTAGTTTTAAAATGAAATCTTAAGCATGTTGAGGAAATGTGAACTTCAAGAGGTTTCAGCTCTATTTTTTTATTATGTTTTGATATTTATTTTATTTTTATCAAGTGGACCAATTTTTGGGTGTATTCAAATTTTTTATTTTTTATTTTTATTTGAGCCGTTATAAACACGAAATGAGTTACACATCCCTCTACTAAAAAATAAAATGTGCCTCTTAAAGCAATTTACATACCTTATTTTCAATAAATCATTTTCTTAAAACATGTAGTAAAATTAGCTTAATATATTTAAAAATAAAAATTCTGATTTATAGTTATGAAAAACATTCAATTGCATCGACATTTAAATGGATGAAAGTTATGAATTTTTATATTTTATGCCAAGATTGAAAATTATATTTAATTTTTAATTTAAAATTAAAAAAATAAAAAAAATTCAATATTGAGCAGTATGTATTGATTAAAATTGAAATTTTTTATTACTCTATTGTTATGCTTAAAAAATTTAACATTGAATAGCATGCATCTATTGAAGAGCTTATTACTATATTGCTATGTTTGAGATTATACATTTCAATTAAGATTTTTTATTTAAAATGCATGACTTAAAATTCAACATTGAATGATATGCATCCATTGAAGTGTCATAAGAAAAATACATTTTGAATTTTGATATGCTTTTAAGTTATATATATATATAAGATTGGACATCCTTAATATGTTTTTTCTATGATTTTAGTGGAGTTTTCCAATTTTGTCATGGCACAAATATGCTTATTCAAAATATTGCTCACCTTTTTCAAAACCTTAGGTTATGAAATAGAGATTAAATCTTATATGTTTTGGATCTTATAGCTATATAATCTTTGTTTAAAATGTAATTTTTCGTTATTGAAATTGCATTTTGGAATTCATAAATGGATTAAGTTCCCTCAAATATCTCTATTGCATGAGGAGTGTGTAATCTCAACCATTGATATTTGCAATTCCAACAATTGTTATGAAATCTTGGCTAGATTTTGAGAAAAAATGGTTGTAGAATGTGACCGGAAGAGGAACAAATCATAACATGTTAAGAGTACTTCTCATACTTATTTTTTTTTTGTAACTAGGGGAATCAACTAGGGCCATTCTCGTACTTTCGTGACACATGGTTGATTTTGGTTTGCTATCATTGTATCGCTAGGCGTACCAACGTTGCTGCATGCACAAAACATAGGGTTAGTTGAGGTTTGAACTTGTGACATCACGTGGAGTTCCTTAAGAGTGCACCCTATTGCCAACTAATCAACAACCCAAGAGCTAAATTACTTCTTAGGTTATTCTTGTGGATAATTCTTTTAAGTGATTAGACTAATATCATAATAATAAGGTTCACTTATTTATTTGTAATGATGAACTATTAAAGATCATTAAAAATTATGTCTAGTCTCTTTTAATTTTATACAGATTTATAATTAAGTGTTTTAAATTTAACAATCTTTACTTAAACAACAGTTTGTAATATTTATTTAAGTTAGGTAAGAATTTAGCTCATTAACTAGATCATTTAACCCATCCTTAGTGCATTATCTTTTGATTCTGCTTTAGTTACCCTTCTAAATAACTATAAGCAATATGCTAATTATTTTCATCATTTGAATGTATTACAATTTACAACTTTCTTTAAATATATTGAATTAATATAAATGCTATAGTATTACAAATTTAGTGAATTTTATAATGTTATTAAGCCCCTAATCTTCTATGTAATGTATTTTCTTTCTCGATTTCAAGGATTTGGACTATTTGGTTTGAAAAATGGTTGGAGCCATTGGTATCTTATTTACCAAATGCTTCCTAGAATAAATGCCAAAAATATGCCCATCAATATAATAATATGATAAATGACACTACAACACAATGCATTATCCATTTACTAGTAGTATACAAACTAATGATAAAGTTTAATGATAGTTTGGCCTTGTATAAATTGCCAAAAACACTATCGAAAATTAATATAAGAAGACGTATAAAAGTATCAACCCATAAAAATTGTTTATATGTTGGCTAAGAATAGATCTTGATGACTACCCCAACAATTCTTCATAGGTGCATCAATTAGGAACAAATCCTAACCATTTTCCTCTATCTTGTTATTAGGTTATTTAGAAACTTAGAATACCATATTTGAAGGTTGGACATTTGCTAGAGCGAGTTGTCATCCTTGGCCATGACTGGTAACACATTTCTATGATTCTCATAATCTTATGTGGCCATAAAATTCAGGCTAACATGGAAGGATGTATATTCACCATGAAGGAATTTATGTATCTTGGTTTAATTTGCAAAGAAAGAAATTTAAGTATAGGGGGTTTTGCAGTCCAACATATGAGATATCATTATATTTGGGATTATTTCTGTAATGTAAGTAATTAATATATGACCCATATCCCATTAGTATATTCACAACTAACCAATTTCTCAAGGTTTTGAATAGTACACTAAGCACTCATTGCATTAGTCGATTCTCACAGGGGTGAAGAATTGGGATTGAGACTAGTGAAATGAATCACATAGAATCCATCATCACTTATGGGGCTTGCACATGGTAACCAAGAATTCTTGGGAGGTCACCAATTCCAAGAATCCTCGCTCAAGTGTGCTTAATATGGAGTTTTTCCCACAATCAAGCCCGCTTAGCTTTTTACCCCATTTGCAAAACCTAAGCATGTATTGCACCATAAGAAACAAATTGCACAATGTGTTGGAGTAATTATCCAACCCACACATCATTATATGGCCTGATTGGCCTAATTTACCAGTTATACTAAGTTATTGGCTCAAATATGTGACTGCATCATCAACTGGATCATCCTCCTTCAAACAGGGAGGCTAACTAAGTCTTCTCCTTCAATCAGGGAGACTAACTAAGCTTCCTCCTTCAATCAAGGAGAAAATCTAGGTTGATCTACATGACCTAAGCTCCCCAAATCACTTAACTAATGGTTATTTCACCTACTTTCAGTTAAACTGCAACTGTAAAGGCACCTCCATCACTATTTGCTTATTTTTGGTAATTTCTAGTAAACTGGAGTGATTTAAGGCGCCTCCAACAACTTCTGGTGACTCTGTTCATTTCAATTCACTTGATCTCACCTAATTGAAGTCAGATGTGTGCCCTCACCTACTGATTGACATGCAGTTGAGTTTTATTCAGTTAGATTCAATCTAAACAGCCTCTGGTTTAGTTAGAGTTGATTATGGTTGTGATTAGTGGTTAACTGATGTGTCGAGTGGTGTCTAACCAAAATCTAAGCCACTCTCATGTATGAAATTTGAATTAAATCCTTGGTATTTGAATTGTCTGGCTATTCATGCCATTTTATGACATTGTATATTTACTTTTGATTAGTGATAACTATTATACAGCCGCAACCCCTAATTGCAGTGTTTTCATGTCATTTTTCTGTGTAATTGATCCTTGAATCTTTGTAAGTTTTGTCTTGATCCTTAGATTACTATGACAATTTCATATGGTATCAGAGCCATGGAAGGACAAGGCACTTCTTCAACAAGATTCTTGCTAGATCTATGATGCAATTTGAGCAAAAAAAGCTCAAAAATTCCAGCTCTGCACTAGAAGCGGAGAGTTTACCACATAATTCCTGTGAAAAATAGTATTGTTAATCAAGCTTGCTTGATTGACTAAGCCAGGTGTGAAGAAAACTCCAAAAGTGCAGGCTGTTTGACCTTACTTTGTATTTTTTGTGTGATTTGCAGGGTTTTCAAATTCTTTCACTGCATTTACTACAACATAATAATGATCTCTTCTATGAATCTTCTCACTCCTTTCAACTACCATCAGTGGAAGGAGGACATTGAGATTTAGCTGTGTTCCAAAGGACTCTACAGAGTCACCATGGGCACGGAGGTAGAGCCGAATTATGTTGTAGACAAAGCAAAATACTGGAATAAGATTGATGAAGCATATGGATTTCTGTGCCTTTCAATTTCTAGAGAGCTTCTCTTCCACATCACTAGATTTGAAGACTCCCAAGGATATTTGGGATCAACTTTCTACTATATTTGATAAGCAAGATGACTTGAGAATCTATCAGTTGGAGAATGAGATGATATCTCTAAACCCGAGAAACTTTGAAACCATGAATGACTTCTTCACCAAGTTCAAGCACCCGGTGCTCTAGTTGAAGTAGTGTAAAGTTGAGAAGGAGGATGATCAACTCATCCTTACCATCCTTTCAAAACTTGGTGCCGTTTACTCTATTTTTGTGTCCACCTTTCATACCGAGAAGCTCACAACCCCGAATTGGAAGATGTCGACCCTCAATGCATTCATTGAGTCTCTCACCAATGAGCATGACAAGCTTGTCCAAATGGGAATCACCAGATCCTCCAAAGATCAAGCATTGTTTATTGGAGGACCCAAAGCTATGAATGGAAAGGGGAATCAAAAGAACCAAAAGACTAAGTTTGATGCTCCCAAAACAAAGGAGAAACACCAGCAGCTGGATGAGCCCTCGGGCTCAAGAAAGAACAAGCAAAAAGGAAAAGAAGGAAAAGAAAAAATCAAATGTTCCTATTGCGGAAGGGTATTTCACCCTGAGAGCTCCTGCATGAAGAGACAACTTGATGAAATGACTCTTCTCCTTGAGAATAACAACATTAATCTTCCTGAAGTTGTAAGGAAGAGAGATAATCATGATCGAAACATTCAGCCTGAAAGAGGACATGCCCTCATGGAAAATGTTTCGAATCCTAGAGCTCTACTCATTCACTCTGGTGCTTTAAAAATATGGTGGTAATCAAAGAATCCTTTTCATCCCTGGACTCCAACAGTAGCATTCCCATCCACATCGGAGATGACTCTCAAATCACTTCAAAGGGAAAAGCTACCGTCAAACTAGAACATGGAAGCTTCTATAATGTTCTTTATGTGCCCTCCTTGGCTTCAAATCTGTTGTATGTGTATCAAATGACACACACATGTTTTTCCAAGAGAGTAACATTCAACCCGAATAATGTTGAGATCTCAGAAATTGCATCCGAAAAACTAATTGCAACATGTGTAGCGAATCATTCTTCTAAGACCTATGAGTTCTCCAATTTTGTGCCCGATGCAAATCCTACTGACCTTCTGACTCATGGGAATGAAGTCAACCGGATGTGGCATGGAAGGTTTGGATATTTGAACTTCAAATTCTTGCATCAAATTCAAAATCATTCCATGGTGGAAGGCCTCCCTACCATCAAAACCTCCAATGGAATTTGCAAAGGATGCATTGTTGGCAAGCATCTTGAGCATAATTTTGATCGGGAAAAGGAAACCCAAGCTACATGTATTTTGGGGATGATCCATTCTGATATCAATGTACCTATGCCTACAACCTCCATGAATGGTTCAAGGTATGTGCTCACCTTCATCGATGACCTGTCTAGATTCACATGGGTATATTTTCTCAAGAAAAAATATGAAGTTCTTGAAAATTTCATAGATTTTAAGGATCCTGTTGAGAATGATTTTGGGAGCAAGATCAAAGCTCTTAGATCTGATAATGGAGGAGAGTACATAAATTCCAAGCTTTTGCAAATTTGTGTTAAATATGGAATCAAGATACAACACTTCATTCCCTACACACCCCAGCAGAATGGTGTAGTGGAAAGGAAAAACCGGGCCCTAAAAGAGATGACCACCTACATGCTTGAAACTAAAGATTTGACTAAAAATATTTGGGCCAAAGAAATGAATGTTTCTGCCTACATTCATAACAGGGTCCCTCATTCATCTGTGAAAGGAAAAACACATTTTGAAGCATACTTTGCTCACAAACTGGACGTGTCCAATTTCAGAGTTTTTGGGTCCACTACTTGGGCTTGAATTCCACTTGATAAGAGGAAGTATTTAAAATCACAGAGTATTGAGTGTATGTTCATTGGGTATCTAGAGGAATGAAAGGGACACAAACTCTTGAATATCATAACTAAAAATATATTCATAGAGAGAAGTTTTCGCTTCGAAGAACCTCTCCAAGATGTTGAACTAGTAGAGGAAGAAACTGTTGAAATTCCCTCTCGTTCCGCTGATGATTTTGATGATGAAAATTGAAATGTGAGCTCTGATATTTCAGATATTATTTCTGATATCAGTGAGCATGATATATCAGGTTCTGAATCAGATCCTAATGTGCCCACTCATCTCCCAAAATGGGCCGAAAATACTCTCTCTTCTGTCGGGTTAGATGTTGGAAATCTTGCTAATCCAAGGAGAACTTGGTCATATTTTCGAAGAGAAGGTATTGCTCCTTATTAAAATGATTCTTTGTTGTTTGAGACCTGCTGTATGATGATTGGTTCTGATCCTAAGCTATATTATCATGCTCGGAATGATCCTAGATGGAAAGCTGCAATGGATGAAGAGTTCAACTCTCTCCGAAAAAATGCAACTTGGGAGCTAGTTTCCCTTCCACCTGGGAGGAAACTTGTTCAATGCAAGTGCGTATATCGGAAAAAGGTTGCTGCATATGGATAAAATTGAAAATATAAATCACAATTGGTTGCAAAAGGATTCTCCCAAGTCCAAGGAGTGGACTACACCGAGACCTTTGCATCGGTGGAAAAAATGGATTCTATCAGGCTAGTTTGGCCATTGCTGCATCCAAGCGCTGCTAGGTGCACCATATGGATGTAAAAAGTGTTTTTCTTCATGAAGACCTATGTTGGAGTGATTATCCAACCCACACACCTATTTGGTCAGTTTTGGCCTAATTACCTACTATCCTAAGTTAATTGACTCGAATTGACATCAACATCAGCACACCAACACACTCCTGACATCAACATCAGTACACCCACGCCCTCCTTCAATCAGGGAGGCCAACTAAGCCTTCTCCTTCAATCAAGGAAGCTAACTAGGATTCCTCCTTCAATCAGGGAGAAAATATGGGGTGATTTGGTTGTCATAAGTGCACCAATTAGTTAACTAAATGTTGTTTCACCTAACAATCAGTTAAGATAAGTTGGAAAGGCACCTTCCTCATCTCATTGTCTATTTTGGGTTGATTTGAGTTAACTAGAGTGAACTAAGGCACCTCCAACAACTTCTGGTGACTAGTTTTAGTCAAGTTCACTTCATCAGAGCTGACTTGAGTTAGATATGCGCCCCCACCTACTGTTTGACATGCAATTGAGATATATTTAGTTAGACTCAGTCATTATTGCACTCTGATTCAGTTAGGACTCAGTTAGAGTCAATCATGTCTTGATTAGTGGTTTACTGGCATGTTTAGTGTGGCTAATGGACAGTTAAGCTACTCTCATCTATTCAATTTGAATGAACTTCATGGAATTTAAATTTCCTTGCATTCATGCAAGTTGTATTACATTGTATCACATCTTATTCTTTGATTATTGATAATATATAGCTGCAACCTCGAATTGCAGCACTGTAAATGTCATTTCATGTGTAAATTTGTCTTGAATCTTATGTAAGATATTCTTTAGTCCTAATATTGCTGTGATTGAATTTCACATGGTATCAGAGCCATGGCAGGGCTAAGTTCTTCTTCAAAAACAAGATTTTTGAAGGATCTAGCATCCAATTTGAGCAAAAAGATAAAAAATTCCAGCACTGCACTAGAAGTCAAAGGTTTACCACATAAGTCCTAAGCAAAGGAATTGTTGATCAATATTGCTTTATTGACTAAGTTGGGTGTGATGAAAACTTTAAAAGTGCAGGTTGTTCGACCTTATGGTTCCCTTTTTGCGTTTTTGCAGGTTTTTTGAAAGACTTCTACTGCATTCGCTACAACAGAAAAATGGATTCTACCGTGGATCCTCTTACTCCTTTCACTTACCACCAATGGAAGGGAGACATGGAGATTCAACTGCATGCCAAGGAGCTCTACAGAGTCACAATGGACACCGAAGTAGATCCAAACCATGTTGTGGATAAAGCTAGATACTGGAACAATATGGATGAAGCTTTTGGGTTTCTATGCCTGTCAATTTCCAAAGATATTCATTTCCATGTCATTGGATTAATGAATATGAAGGAAATTTGGGATAAAATTGCTGATCTCTTTGATAACCAGGATGACATGAGGATTTATCGGCTAGAGAATGAGATGATTTCTCTTCATCCAAGCAATTTCAAAACTCTTAATGAATTCTTCACCAATTTCAAGCACCTAGTGCTCCAGTTGAAGCAGTGTGAGGTGGAGAAAGAGGATGATCAAATCATTCTCTCCATTCTTTCAAAGCTTGATCGGATTACTCAGTATTTGTTTCCACATTCCATATTGAGAAGCTAACAACCCTGAATTGGAAAATTCCTTCTCTCAATGCCTTCATTGAGTCCCTCACAAATGGGCATGACAAGCTTGTGCAGATGGGGATCATCAGATCCTCCAAAGATCAAGCACTATTTGCTTTGGGGCCCAAATATACAAAGGGTAAAGGAAATAAGAAGAATCAAAAGGATAAGTTTGATGCTCCGAAGCCAAAAGAGAAGAATCAATAGCAAAAAGAGCCTTCTGGCTCAAAGAAACAAAAGAACAAAGGAAACCAAGGAAAAGAAAAAGTCAAGTGTTCTTATTGCGGGAAGGAATTTAACACTGAACATGCCTGCATGAAGAAAAATATTGATGAGATGACTCTTCTCCTCAAGAGGAACAATATCAATCTTCCGGAGAGTGTTCAGAAGAGAGATAATCATGATCCGAACATCCAGTAAGAAAGAGGACATGCCCTCATGGAAAGCACTTCAAAGCCCAAATCTCTCCTCATAGACTTTGGAGATTTGAACCACATGATGGAAATCAAGGAATCCTTCTCATCCTTGGACACTGACAAAATCATTCCCATCCACATGGGAGATGATTCTCAAATCATTTCGAAAGGCAAAGGTATTGTAAAACCTGAACATGGCAGATTTTTTGATGTTTTGTATGTACCCTCCTTGGCCTCCAATATGTTGAGTGTATATCAATTGACACACACCAGAGTGCCCAAGAGAGTTACTTTCAGCCCGAATGATGTTGAAATCATTGAGATTGCATCCGAGAAGCTCATTGCAACATGCATAGAAAACCACCATGCTAAGGCCTATGAGTTTTCCAAGTTTGTGGCGGATGCAAAGCCCATCACTCTTCTGAATCATGGGAATGAGGTCAGTAGGATATGGCATGAGATATTTGGTCATTTTAAATTCAAATAATTGCAGCAAATTCAGAAAAATTCCATGGTTGAAGGCCTCCCAACAATCAAAACTTCCAATGGAATTTGCAAAGGTTGCATTGTTGGCAAACACCCTGAGCACAAGTTTGATTGGGGAAAGGAAAGCCGTGCAAAAAGTATTTTGGGACTGATTCATTCTGATATCAGCGAACCCATGCCTACAACATTCATGATTGGTTCTTGTTATGTACTCACCTTCATTTATGATTTCTCTAGATAGACTTGGGTTTTCTTCCTAAAGAACAAATCTAAAGTTTTGGAAAGATTCATTGAGTTCAAAGCATCTGTTGAGAATGCCTCTGGGAGGAAGATAAATTCTCTCAGATCTGATAATGGAGGAGAGTATATCAAGTCTAAATTTCTGCAAATATGTCCTGACAATGGGATCCAAATCCATCACTCCATTCTGTACACACCCCTGCAAAATGGTGTAGCGGAAAGGAAAAACCAGGCCCTGAAAGAGATGACTACCTGCATGCTGGAAGCCAAAGGTTTGGCTGCAAAAATATGGGACGAGGCTATGAATGTTTCTACAAACATTCAGAACATATTATGTCACTCTTCCATGAAAGGAAAGACTCCTTCTGAAGCCTATTTTGGACACAAGCTGAATGTGTCAAATTTCAAGGTTTTTGGGTTCACTGCATGGGCTCGAATTCCGCTTGACAAGAGGAAATATTTGCAACCGCAAAGTATTGAATGCTTTATAATTGGATATATCAAAGAATAAAAGGGATTCAAACTTCTTAATATCAAAACCAAACAGATATTCATTGAGAGAAGTGTCTGTTTTGAAGAACCTCTCCAAGAGGTAGAACTAGTCAAGGAGAAAACTACTGAAATTCCCTCCTGTTCTGCTGATCATTTGGATGATGAATTTGGGAGTGAAGGCTCTGATATTGCATATTTTATGTCTGATATCAGTTATAAAAGTATATCAGGTTCATAATCATATTCTTATTTGTCAACTCATCTCCCAACTTGGGCCAAAAAGACACTCTCTTCCGCTGGGACAAACATTGGAAATCCTGCCGATCCAAGAACCTGGTCTGATTTTCAAAGAGCAGGTATTGCTCTCTCTTGTCATGATTCATTAATTTATGAGACCTATTATTTGATTATTGGGTTTGATCAAAATTCCTACCATGCTCGGAAATATTCGAAATGTCAAGATGCTATGGACGAAGAGTTCAATTCTCTTCAAAAAAATGCAACTTGGGAGCTAGTTTCCCTTCCACCTGGGAGGAAATTAGTTCATTGCAAGTGGGTGTATCGGAAAAATATTGGTGCAGATGGCACAAACTGAAAATACAAATCACATATTGTTTCAAAAGGGTTCTCCCATGTCCAAGGAGTGGACTATCATGAGACCTTTGCACCGATGGAACAGATGGATTCCATAAGACTAGTTTTGGCCATCGTTGCATCCAAGCACTGGGAGGTGAATCACATGGATGTCAAGAGTGATTTTCTTCATGGAGACCTGAATGAGGAGATATAAATGAAGCATCCAGAAGGATATACATCAGATCCTTCCTTGGTGTGTAACTTTCAGAAATCATTATATGGGTTGAAAATTGCCCCAAGATCTTGGTATGCCAAAATGGATGCCTTTCTGCTCTCACAAAACTTCCGAAGATGAAAATATGATCCTAATGTATATTTGGAGCAATATTATGGTAATATTATGATCATAGTATTATATGTTGAGGATATTTTGATAACAGGAAGCACACTTGCTTCGATTGCTTTCATAAAAATTGCTCTCCATGATGCTTTTGAAATGAGTGATTTGGGCCTGCTGAAACAATTTCTGGGGCTTGAGATCACACAAGAATTTGATGGGATAATGGTAACTCAGTAAAAATATGTTTTAGACTTGTTAATTAAGTTTAAAATGTCTTATTGTAAGGCTTCACCATTTGCTTTCCTCTCAGGAATCAGTCTTGAAGAGGGAAAAACCACTCCACCCATGGATTCCACTATTTACTGCCAGTTGATCGGAAGCTTGTTATACTTGACACATTTAAAGCCTGACATTTGTTATGCCATGAATGTTGTATCAAGATATATGTAACAGCCTCATAAGCTCCATTGGAAGGCATCCAAGAGGATCCTTCAGTACATTCAGGGCACTAGATCCTACAACATTCATTATGTTGCAGATTCTGAGCTAGAGTTGGTCGGTTTTACATATTTAGATTAGGCAGGGGATTCTATAGATTGGAATTCCACTTCTAGGTATGTGTTTATGTGTTAGAAAAACAGGACCGCAGAGCAATAACAATTATACAGTTAAATCAATAAACAAGATGCAAAAACACATTAAACATTACAGAGAGAGACAGATATAACGTGGTTCACCCAAACGATGGGCTACGTCCACAAATTTTTTTTCTAGTCCTTTTATTTCAGTCCAGAAAGATGAAGGGATACGCCCTGCAGGAAAACCATTGCACTTCCTCTTCAAGCTCTCACAATCTCTCTTCCAGTACAATACAATGCCCACATCCAGTACAATACAATACACATATCCAGTACAATACAGTACTCAGTACAATTACAATGGAGCCTCCTCAAGCCTTATAAAGGCTTAATCACATGCAATACCATGGGACAATACCATGGGCTACAACAAACCATGTGCCCAAACCATGTGCTAGACCTAACCACCTTTGAATCAATCCTGAGTCAAGGTTAACACATGCAATACCATGGGCTACAACAAACCATGTGCCCAAACCATGTGCTAGACCTAACCACCTTTGACTTGATCTCAAGTCAAGGTTAACCCTAACAATCCCCCCTTTAAATTTGACTTGGAGTAATCACCAACTCCCCTCATGTATATATCGAGGAATCTTACATACACCCCCCTATCACCTAGGTCTATCTCCCGAATTTACCAGTGAGTTACCAGGGGTATGCATGCCTTACTAGGTCTTACAGCCATATGCCCATTTACATGCAAACCACTCCATTACATTTTTATGTGCCTTCATGGTGACTAATCACAACAACTCTACCGCTGGTGCACTCGCTGGAGCTTGGACTTGGCAAATTTCTTCTTTTCACCTTCATGCTTTAAGGCCAACAGAAACCGAGCAGGAACTCAGTTTCTCTCTGGTTACTCCCTTTGTCAACATGTCTGCAGGATTCTGGCTAGTGTGAATCTTTTCCAGTTTTAACAGTTCTTCATCTAGAACAGATCTTATGAAGTGGTACTTGAGTTCTATATGTTTAGTCCTTGAATGAAAGACTGAGTTCTTTGCAAGATGAATGGCACTCTGGCTGTCACTGTACAGCCTACTATTCTCCTGTTTCTTACCCAATTCTTCCATGAACCTCTGCAACCAAATCATCTCCTTACTAGCATCTGTAGCAGCAACATACTCTGCTTCCATTGTTGAAAGTGCAACAACCTGTTGCAATTTTGAAATCCAACTTACTGCTGTTCCACCTACAATGAACACATACCCTGTGGTGCTCCTCCTGGTGTCTTTATCACCAGCCATATCTGCATCAACATATCCCTGTAGAACAGTGTCTGAACCTCCAAAACATAATGCATGAGAAGTGGTACCTCTCAAATACCTGAGAATCCACTGTACTACTTTCCAATGCTCTTTACCTGGATTATTCACACACCTGCTCACAACTCCCACTGCATGTGCAATATCTGGTCTTGTGCACACCATGGCATACATCAAGCTCCCAACTACTGATGAATAGGGAATCTTGGACATGTAATCTATCTCTTCCTGTGTCTCTGGACACATATGCTTGCTTAGTTTGAAATGGCTTGCCAAAGGTGTGCTGACTGGTTTTGCATTCTGCATTCTAAACCTCTGCAACACCTTTTCTATGTACTCACCTTGAGACAATGTCAATTTGCGATTTTTCCTGTCTCTTGTTATTCTCATACCAAGGATTTGCTTTGCAGCACCCAAATCCTTCATCGCAAATGATCTAGCTAGTTTTCTTTTGAGCACATTTATATCTTGCATGTTAGACCCTGCAACAAGCATGTCATCCACATACAATAACAAGATAATATATCTTTCGTTATCTAGCCTCTTGAAATAAACACAATGGTCAGAATGTCATCTATCATAACCTTGTTCTGTCATAAACTTATCAAATTTTAAATACCACTGCCTTGGAGCTTGCTTCAGGCCATACAAGCTCTTCTTCAACCTACAAACCAAATTCTCCTTCCCTTTGACTTCATACCCTTGTGGTTGCTGCATATAAATCTCTTCCTCCAAATCCCCATGGAGAAAGGCCATTTTTACATCTAATTGTTCAAGATGCAAATATTCTACCGCCACTAGACTTAAAATAGTTCTAACTGAAGTCATTTTAACAACAGGAGAAAATATTTCATCAAAGTCTATACCTTTCTTTTGTGCAAACCCCTTTACAACAAGTCTAGCCTTGTACCGCTTCTTTCCTCCATCTTCTTCCTTCAACCTGTAAACCCATTTATTCTGCAATACCCTTTTTCCTGCAGGCAACTTAACCAGATCCCAAGTTTCTTACCAATGAGTCCATCTCCTCATCCATGCCTTACTCCCACTTCTTTCTAGTTTCTACCTGCATTGCTTCTTCAAAACATTCTAGCTCACCAGAATCAATCATCAATAAATAATACAGTGAAGGAGAGAATCATTCAGGGGGTCTACTTAACCTGGTAGACCTTCTTACAGTTGCAGGAGTTTCAGGTACCTGCTGTTGCTCTTGATTTTCTGGTGCTTT
>LPNX011057942.1:553144-601380 GCA_001517045.1 Pseudotsuga menziesii
ACATCATCAGCCCAAAACTGTAAGAGCAACCCTGCATGCAATCTCATACACCTTGCACGCTCCATGATCGTTCTATTCATCCTTTCTGACAAGCCATTTTCTTGGGGTGTTCCAGGGACTGTCTTCTCTCTGCGAATCCCATTGTGTGAACAGTAACTATCAAACTCCTTGCTGTAGTACTCGCCTCCATTATCATATCTGAGACATTTCAACCTTTTTCCTGTCTCATTCTCAGCCAAAGCTTTCCACTTCTTAAAAGTATCAAACACATCCGATTTTCTATCTAATGCAATAAACCCAAGTTTTTCTAGTTGCATCATCAATAAAAGTAACATAATAACGAGAGCCACCAAGAGATTGTACCTGAGCTGGTCCCCATACATCTGCATGGACAAGCTCTAACTTTTCACTCTTCTTTTGTTTCCCAACCCTGAGAAATCTAACTCTTTTTAGTTTTCCATAAACACAGTTCTCACAAAATTCCAAACTTACCTGCTTCAGATCTGGAAGCAGTTTCCTTGAGTGGAGAATCTGCATCCCCTTCTCACTCATGTGGCCAAGCCTATGATGCCACAACGCTGCACCTATTTTTGTGGAAGCTACAGAAATAGAATAATCAGTGTTATGAGGACATAAATATAATGTACCTATCCTATTTCCTTTTGCAATTACCATTGATCCTTTAGTAACCTTCCACCACGTTTCTCCAAACGTAGACAAACACCCGCCATCTCCCAACTGCCCTGTTGAGATCAGATTTCTTTTCATAGCAGGAATGTGCCTTACATCCTTTAGCAACCAGTCATTTCCATTATTTAGTTTAATCCGTACCTTACCCTTTCCAACAATTTTACATGGTTCATCATCCCCCAATAACACATGCCCAAAATCACCTTGAACATAATCATAAAAGAATTTCCTATGGGGTGTAGCATGACATGAAGCCCCTGAATCTACTACCCAGTAATCACTAGTACTATCTAATGCAAGAATCAAAGCATCTTGTAACAAATCACCTGCTACATTTGCTTCTTGGGTAGTCTCTTGCTGCCTCTCACCTTTCTTCTTTGGTGCTCTGCAGTCTTTCTTTAGATGTCCTTTCTTACCGCAGTTCCAGCATTCTATTTTTCCAAATCTGGACTTGGATCTTCCCTTTTTAGACTTGCCGCAATTTCCTGGGCTCCTTCCTCTCTCTTTTTGTCTCCCTCTGCTCTCCATGGTCAACGCATTACCTGATGTCTCACCTGTGCTTTTCCTTCGCATTTCCTCGCTAAGAATAACACTAACAACATCATCAAACTTAAGAGTGTTTGAACTAGGGATAGAGTTACTTACAGCCATGACCAAGCTATTCCAGCTTTCTGGCAATGAGCACAAGATTAGAAGAGCCCTAACCTCATCATCAAATTTCACTTTTACAGAACTTAACTGACTGGTAAGTGTATTAAACTCATTTAAATGGTCAACAACAGATCCACTTTCCGACATCTTCATATTAAATAAACGCTTCATTAAAAATACCTTGTTAGAAGCCGAGGGTTTTTCGTAGAGCTTACTCAATGCGCTCATTACACCCTCTATTGTTATTTCTTTCAAAATATTGAAGGCCACCGACGAATCCAGGCACAGCCGTATTTTTCCTAGTGCCTTTCTGTCAAGAACCTCCCATTCTTCATCCTTCATAGTCGCTGGCTGTTTTGCTTTTCTGCCCAACGGCAGGTACAGATATTTCTGGTACATATATTTCTGGTACAGATAGTCCTCCATTTGCATCTTCCATAACTGATAGTTTTGGCCTTTAAATTTATCGACCCTAAACTTTCCTTCTTCCACCATTGCTCCCACTCGAACCAGGAACCCTTCTTTCCTGCGAGTTTACAAACCAAATAGACCTTTTGGCTTTGATACCAATTGTTAGAAAAATAGGACCGCAGAGCAATAACAATTATATAGTTAAATCAATAAACAAGATGCAAAAACACATTAAACATTACAGAGAGACACATATATAACATGGTTCACCCAAACGATGGGCTACATCCACAAACAAATTTGCCAGTCCTTTTATTTCAGTCCATAAAGATGAAGGGATATGCCCTGTAGCAAAACCGCTGCACTTCCTCTTCACGCTCTCACAGTCTCTCTTCCAGCACAATACAATGCCCACATCCAGTACCATACAATACACATATCCAGTACAATACAGTACTCAGTACAATTACAATGGATCCTCCTCAATCCTTATAAAGGCTTAATCACATGCAATACCATGGGACAATACCATGGGCTACAACAAACCATGTGCCCAAACCATGTGCTAGACCTAACCACCTTTGACTCAATCCTGAGTCAAGGTTAATACATGCAATACCATGGGCTACAACAAACCATGTGCCCAAACCATGTGCTAGACCTAACCACCTTTGACTCAATCTCAAGTCAAGGTTAACCCTAACATTATGTTTGGTGGTGGCCCCATTTTTTGGTCCAGCAAAAAGCAGGCTGCCATTGCATTTTCTTCAGCAGAGACCGAGTACAGGGGAGCAGTGAATGCTTGCATCTAAGCGGTTTGGATGCAATGCATTCTTTTAGAGTTTGAGATTGGTAGTGCTTTGTACGCAATCATATTTTGTGACAACCAAAGTGCTATCAAGATCTCAACGGATCCAATTCAGTGGCAGAGGACCAAACATGTTGAGATTCACATGTAGTACATCAAGGAGTTGGTGCATGGGAGGAAAATTGTTCTGCAATAACACTCTACAGATGAGCAGATTGTAGATATTTTCACCAAGAAATTTACTGAGAAAAATTTTCCTTACCTCCGTTCACTATTGGGGGTGAGTTCATCAGGGTGAAGGTAGTTACTTCTTCAGTGTTCAACTTGAGGGGAGGGGGGGGGGGTTTCCCCCTGGGTTTTCCCTCTTTCCTCACTTAGCATTTTATTTGAGCATTTTAGAGTTACTTTTTTGTACAAGGTGACCTATGGACTTTGTTTCTGGGGCCCTAACATTTTATTTTTACTCCTCCACATGAGTATAGCTTAAGGGGGGGTGTTGGAGTCATTATTCAACCCACACACCTATTTGGTCAATTTTGGCCTAATTACCCACTATCCTAACTTAATTGAATCAAATTGACATCATCATCAACACACCATCACACTCCTGACATCAACATCAGCACACCCATGCCTGCCTTCAATCAGGGAGGCCAACTAAGTCTTCTCCTTCAATCAGGGAGGCTAACTAGGCTTCTTCCTTCAATTAGGGAGAAAATCTGGGGTGATCTAGTTGTCATAAGTGCACCAATTAGTTAACTGAATGTTGTTTCACCTAACAATTAGTTAAGATAATTTGTAAAGGCTCCTTCCTCATCTCATTATCTATTTTGGGATGATTTGAGTTAATTGGAGTGAACTAAGGCGCCTCCAACAACTTCTGGTGACTAGTTTCAGTTTAGTTCACTTCATCGGAGCTGAATTGAGTTAGAGATGTGCCCCCACCTAATGTTTGACATGTAGTTGAGTTCTATTCAGTTAGAATCAGTCATTATTGCACTCCGATTCAGTTAGGACTCAGTTAGAGTCAATCATGGCTTGATTAGTGGTTAATTGGTGTGTTTAGTGTGGCTAACGGATAGTTAAGCTACTCTCATCTATCCAATTTGAATGACCATCACGGAATTCAAATTTCCTTGAATTAATGCAAGTCGTATGACATTGTATCACATCTTATTCTTTGATTATTGATAATATACAGCTGCAACCTCTAATTGCAACACCGTTAATGTCATTTCATGTGTAAATTTGTCTTGAATTTTCAGTAAGATCTGCTTTAGTCTTAAGATTGCTGTGACTGAATTTCACAACCTGCAAGAAGAGATATACATGAAGCATCATGAAGGATACACATCAGATCCATAATTGGTTTGTAAGTTGCATAAATCTTTATATGGCTTAAAATAGGCCCCAAGATCTTGGTACGCCAAAATAGATTCATTTCTCCTCTCACAGAACTTCGAAAGATGTAAGTCTGATCCAAATGTGTACTTGCAGAAATATGAAGGTAATTTTCTGATCATATTTCTATATGTTGATGACATTTTAATCATAGGAAGCACCCTTGCTTCGATTTCCTTCATAAAAACTGCTTTACATGATGCTTTTGAGATGAGTGATCTAGGTCCGCTGAGGCAGTTTCTTGAGATAAAAATAACTCAAGATTTTGATGGGATTATGGTGAAAAAATCCAAATATGCTTCAGATCTATTAATTAAGTATATATGGATGATTTCAAGGAATCACCTTTCCCATTCCTCTCAGGAATCAGTCTTGAAGAGGGAAAAACAACTCCATAGGTGGATTCTACTCTTTATCGTCAGTTGATCGGAATCCTTCTCTACTTGACACATTCAAGGCTTGACATTTTTTATGCTTTGAATGATGTATCAAGGTATATGCAACAGCCTTATGAGCTTCATTGTAGGGAAACCAAAAGGAATCTACATTACATGCAGGGTACTAGATCATATGACATTCACTATTTTGCTGATTCTGAACTAGACTTGATAGGATTTACAATTTCTGATTGGGCGGGAGATAACATAGATCATAAGTCCACTTCCAGCTATGTGTTTATGTTTGGTGGTGGGCCTATTTTCTGGTCAAACAAAAATCAGGATGCCATTTCCCTTTCTTCAGCAGAGGCAAAGTACAGGGGAGCGGTCAATGCATGCATCCAGGCAATTTGGTTGCAAGGTATCTTGTCCGAGTTATATATTGGTAGTGCTTCATATACTGTCATTTTTTTTAAAATGAAAGTTCTATCAAGATCTCAATAGGTCTAGTTTAGATATAGTGAACCAAAGACATTGAGATTCACATGCACTACATCAGAGAACTTGTGCATGACATGACAATTGTTCTGTAATATTGCCCCACAAATGAGCAAACTACAGACATTTTCACCAAGAACTTTACTGAGAAAAATTTCACTTATCTCTGTTCACTGTTGAGGGTGAGTTCCATGGTGATTTGAGATTACTCTTCAGTTTTCAGTTTGAGGGGAGGTTTTTTTTCCCACAGGGTTTTCCTTTTTTCCTCACTTAGATATTTTTTGAGCATTTTTTAGAGTTATTTTTGTAAAGGGTGACCTATGGCCTTTGTTGCCGGGGCCCTATTTTTTTACTCACATCATTATTTGGCTTAATTCACCACTTATCCTAATTTATTGGCTCAAATATGTGACTGGATCATCAACTCGATCATCCTCCTTCAACCAAGGAGGCTAACTAAGTCTTCTCCTTCAATCAAGGAGAAAATATGGGTTGATATGCATGACCTAAGTGCCCCAAATCAGTTAATTGTTGGTTATTTCACCTACTTTTAGTTAAACTACAGCTATAAAGGCGCCTCCATCATTATTTTCCTATTTTTGGTAATTCCCACTTAACTGGAGTGATTTAAGGAGCCTCCAACAACTTCTGGTGACTATGTTCAGTTCGGTTCACTTGATCTCACCTAACTAAATTCAGACATGCTCCCTCACCTACTGATTGACATGTAGTTGAGTTCTATTCAGTTAGTCTCAGTCTAAACTACCTCCGATTCAGTTAGAGTTGATTATGGTTGTGATTAGTGGTTAACTGATGTGTTGAGTGGTGTTTAACTGACAACTAATCCACTCTCATGTATGCAATTCGAACGACCTTTTTGGTATTCAAATTATTTGGCTATTCATGCTAGTGTATGACATTGTATCTTTACTTTTGATTAATGATAACTATTATACAATTGCAACTCCTAATTCAAGTGTTTTCATGTCATTTTTCTGTGTAATTGATCCTTGAATATTTGTAAGTTTTGTCTTGATCCTCATATTAATGTGACTCAATTTCATACAACAGAACTAGATAAGGTACATATCATTTTATATTGGCTAGAGTCTAATGACCTGCACCTTGTCTAGATCCATTATGAACTTTGGTTTTATTTTCGAATAAACTAGTGTTCCAATGCAACACTATGCAACAACATTAATTTGAAGAATCGAAGAAAAAATTGTGTATGATGGAAATCTTGTGACCACCCCATTTGCACCAATGCTTTCTAATCTAGACCAACGCTTTAGAGTATGCATTTAGAGTTCTTTTACAACACAAACACTACCACATATCACACTAAAAATTCAGTGATGTATTCAAGAATATTTAGCTTATGATTGAGAGATTTATGTGATTTTTTAGGATGCTAAACAATATTTAGATCATATATTAGGTAATGAGACAATTATTCATTCTAGCCATACACCTTTTTAGTTTGGGCAGAGAAGGAGAAAATTTCAAAACACATGCCAATTGGAGTGGACAACTAATTTGCAACATTTATCTTAGGTGATTAAGCATACGCATAGATCTTGTAGTGGCACAAGTATCTACTCAAGATGATCATTAGTGAGTGATATTTCAACTATCTTGGATACTTGTAGACATTATACAAATGATTGGTAGCATCGATATTTTATATACCAAATTTTTTGCGTCGATCCATTCCCGTATCCTCTATGGAAAATCATGTGCACATTATAACTTATAAAATAACTTGTTGTATCACCTCATAAAATTGTGTTCCAATTGGAGTTAAGCATGGCAAAATCATCTAGGAGGCACATTAATCCAAGTCAACAAGTTATTTCCACACACAAAGGACCTTAGAAGTCTTGCAAAAATACTTTATTGTCTTACCTATGTTGGATGTTGAAAAATGATTCAAGGGTTGTGTTTCTTGTGTCATTTCTAAATCAATCGATTGGATGTAAGGGTTATACACATATCTACTTCTTTCTTCATACTTTTGGAAGCTTATCTCCATGGATACTCTTACATAACTACTAACAAAACATAGGAAACATAATGTTATATCTAAGGTTGATCAATTCTCAAGGACAAAAATATTAACACCATGTGGGAATATTAATTGAAAAGAGGAACAACAAAAATTATTCTTTGCACATATTTGAGTCAACTTTAAGTTTCCTAAATCCAATGTATCAACCAAATATACTAAATTCATTTCAGATTTTCAGAAATCCCTTTGGAGAATTCTAGACACAAGGTTTTACATTTCCACATCCTTTCATCCATAGACATATGAGAAACAATGAAGTTGTGGATGAAACTATTGTTAATTTACTATGGATGTACAACCATTTCTAATCTTGTACATTGGATGAAATCCTTCTATTCACTCAACACAACTACACCAAATCTCATCACATGTCTTAATAATGCAACCCATTTGACATCTATTTTAGAGTTTCAACTTGCAACCCCCAATATTGTGTCTTATACAACAACAATTGTTGTAGGCATTTCTATGGTATTGTATAAAGAGGGTCCATTGAAAATATTCAAAGTTAATAGTGAAAAATTGATGCTATTCTACAACAAACATAAGAAACTATAATCATTGACATAATAAACACCACATCAACACAATTTCCCAATTGGGGAGAAGGTATGGATTCATATTAAAAAATAAAGATTGTAAATTCCACATCACAATCTCAATCCACTAGAATATGATCCATCATAGATAATCATTGAGTGGTATGAAAACAATGCATTTAAACTTGACTCACCACAATACCTTTATATGCACCAAATGTTCAATGTTGAGTTGTTTTGACATTATAGTCCACTTCTTGATCATAACACTTGCACACACATGCATACTCTCATCCCCTACAAGGGTCTAGGGGGACAAGGCGAGGGTGTGCATGTGTTTTATGTGAAAGAACACACATGAAAAACCCTCACATAGACCCATAGATTATCATCAAGAAGTCTGACATCAATTCATTTAAACTTGATTCATTAAAATAACTTTAGATGCATCCAATATTCAATGTTGAGTTTCTTTGACCTTATAGTTACCCGCTTCTTTAGTAGAACACTTGCACACATATGCACACCCTCACCCCCTGAGAGGGTGGATTGTTGGGGGGGGGGGGGGGGGGGGATGTGTTCTTGGACAACACACACATGCACAGCCTATCCTTCCTAGGGGGTGAGGGTGTACTTGTGTGCAACCTAAACCATTAGTCGACAAAAATCATGAGTTCAGCTTTCTCTATGCAATATAAGCATGCCAATATTAACACACCATGATACACTCACAACAACACTACTCATCTTTCTAGTATTTAAAAGTAGGCCAATTTCTATCATAAATTACATACTTCCCACTTGATTAGGGTTGTTGAGTTTCTTCATTTGTTGGAAAACAACATGGATACCATTTCTTAGTAAGGCCTTCCAATGCAATGGAGATCAACAATTCTACTCCTAATGTAGGGTGTGCATGTGTGTAATCTAAATCACTATTTGACATAGAAAATGAGTTCAACATGCTCCATGCAATCCAACAATATGATTAATAGGATAACATGACACACTCACAACGAAGCTATTCATCTCTTTAGGATTGCCAAAATCGACATATTTCTATCATAAGTCAAGTGATTCAGACTTGAGTAGGTTTGATGAGCTTCTTAATTGTTTAGACAACACCATGGAGACCACTCCTTAGTAAGGCCTCTCAATGCAGTGGGGATAGACAATTATACTCCTAATGAAATTGGGGCCTTAGCTACCTACAAGTGGTGGGGAAATTTATCTATGCATTCATGTGGTTCTCATTTACACTAGAACTTCACAAAACATTAATGGTCAACAAAACTAATATACTAAGCATTTTACTATGATTTTTGTGCTAGCCTTAACTCACACAACCAATACCAATCCTCATCATGCCAAGATTCTCTCATATCATTGATGCCATACCTTTGGTGTGTTAACCCTTCAAGGATTGTGTAAGATATTTTTGGTGTCATCTCATTAACTAACACATTGTACCAAATCAACACAACATAACAATTGAGAAGAGTTGTACATATGAAAAGTTGGGTGATTAAATGCATTAGATAATAATATTAATAATAAATAAATAAAGGTCACATGTCTAGTCAGGAATGTGATCATTTAATGTATACTTATAGACAACACCACATGCTATATTAATATTATATTATGATCCTTAACTCGTAAAATTTAATTACAAACAAGATAGTGAGAAAATATAGAAATGACCCTTGACTCAGAGATCAAAACACCTTAAGGGTAGAGGAAAAAAGTACAATGAATCTTTTATGGAAGGATTGCCTCCTGTTTCACTTGATTCTTTAAGGGGGAAACCTCCTAATGAGCTAAGCTCCAATACATGATTCATAAGGAGGGATCCGTCCTTATTTATATCTAGCTATAAAACCCTAATCATAACCAAATGCTAAGTAGTTTAATGAACTTCTTTAATGAGGCAACATTACATTTAGTCAATGCTAACTACCTAGAGGGTCTCATTTAATACTAACAAACATAATGGAACTAGTCCACCTTATATTTAATGGCCACCATACATACACTATTATTAAGTCTACTGAGACTTTCACTCTCCATTACACCAGCCATAGAGAGTATCCTACCATTCCATCCCCATTTGAGAAACATTGTCCTAAATGCTTGCAGTGAGGACTTACAACCATAAACTAAGGTCCCGTGTACAAGTCTTGACTGCAACACTAAATTATTCTAGGAAATCAATGTCCCATGTACAACATTGGATGCAATTTGAAGTAGTCCAAGAAGCTCATCCATAAACCCAAGTCCCATGTCTAAGTGCTCATGTATATTCCCAACTAATAACACTTGAGTTTGATGAATGGTTGAGTATTATGCTCCAGATTCCCACCATGGTCATGTAGATACAATTAAATAGAACCATACACACAAAAAGATAATTCACTTAGCTACAAATGGCTAGGTGTGGATCTATAAGGAACACTACCACTAGGGAATATGCAAATAGAAAATTGGTAGTCATAACATGCTCTAGACTTCCGTCAATGATGTTTATTGCATATAGCTGAGTAGAGTCATCAAAGATATGTTTGAAGTAGTTGTATTCCCATAAATGGCCACTTTCTATATACTAATAATCCCAAGCCTCCTCTAAATCACACTAGGCATATATTTCTATATTATACACTAATCTTATGAAAAGACACATCAGACAAAAGAATTGTAATACCCCTAGTTTTGACTTGGAATGTGTTAAATCAAATTATGTAAATGATGTAAATATGCTAGTATGGATTCCTAGTGCATATCTCAAGGCCAAGGCCTGACTAGTGAATGGATAGGAATGCATAATGCAAATATTTATATATAGACCATGAGTTAACTTGTCATGCTAACTCGAAAACAATGAAAATATTATATTGGAAAATTTATAAAAGTGGTCCAAGATGGTTGTGGAAAGAAAACTAGGGGGAATAGGATAGGGTTCCTTTGGGATATTAAATTCTATATTTCCAAGTGCCAACCTTATAACTAATCCTTTTTATTCCATATGATTAAATGAACCCATTTAATTCATTTTGACTATTAAATCCAATTGTTGAATGCATGTGTGATGTTGGTTGGAAAAGTCTCCTCATTTAGTCATGGAAGCATGGGATGAATATACTTCTATGACATTTGTAAGAATCCTTTATTATATAGTCAAAAGTTATGTCATTTTTCTTTTCACCATACTCTCATCTCCTTTGGAGTATACCTCTCATTCTCATGCATATTTTGGACACTATGAAGAGTTTTTCTCATTCTATTATTTCCATTTCAATTTACCATACCAGACCGTGAAACACACAAAAATTGAATTATGAAGGGAAAGTGCAGATATTAGAAGAAAGAAGATGGCTATAGGTGAGAATATAGGTTGGGTAAGATAGAAACCTTTAACCATTATGTTTTTCTACTTCTGCATGCTTGAGAATCCATGGATTGATGTTATAGGAGGTTCTCCAACATCATATAATATGTTGGAATCCTTTTACACATATTGGTAAGCACTATAAAGGTCATATTTCATGAGGGAAATTCCTTCCTTATGTTGTGTGGGGAAGCATAAGACTCGTGCCATGGCTGGGATGGCTAAGTGATATCCCTATAAATGCTTAGAGGTGAGTAGTTTGGATAAACATGAGAGGAAATAGGTTGTGGGATTCCAAGAGAAGCCTATAGGTGTTTCCTTTTCCCTAGTGGCCTCATATCCTAGCTTGGGGGTGGCATCTGGAGCTAATACCTACGGTTGCGTGGAAAATTGCTCTGACACAACTAGTTGATTGGATCTTCTTTGTTAAAAGATAAGTATTCTCTTTCTATATGAATGTGGAATAATTTCATTTTCTTCTTGTGGTAATTATGCTTGTTTATGCATGATGTATGTGTGGATAGAGTTTTTTTTGTTGTGTCGTACATTCACAAATTTGCTCATGTATTTCTTATTTATGAATTCATATTATGACCTATGATGCAAAATTTATAAGCTTGAAATTCATAAATACCCCCTCCTATGGTTAGAATGATGGACGGGGATGTGAAAAGGATATTGATTTCATTTATTTATTTTAAATCCTTTTAAATAGTTGCCATCAATTGGTTACATAATTTGATCATTTTCTCCATATTTCACAATGTTGTGATTCTTTTGTTCTGCTAGGGTTTGAGGTACAAATTATAAATGTACCTAACATCTTGAATACTAATCAAAATTGATATTATGGCCCCAATATGAAAATGAAATAACCACTTTGTTTCATGGTTCTAGTCCAATTCCATTTAGGTTCATAAATATAGAGATAATCACACATCAACAATTTCCCATGGGGGTTTTGAGACCCCAAATTGAAGCAAGTATAAATTTCACGAGAATGCTTTGAATTACTATTATAACCCCAATTTTGAAATGCCACAACCTCTTTGCTTCATTTGGTATAATTTGTCAAGCTATAATATGACCACTTAGCCAAAATATATATGCTTTGCAATACTCATGGCTGTCATTGGAAAACTCATAGAATCACCAATTTTAAAGTAGTGAACTTACCAAACTTCAATTTGAACAATTATTTATTTATTAAATTAGTCAAATTTTCATGATGAAATCAAATCTACATTTTGTTTCTTCAAATTGTGCACAAAAATATATAGAAATGGTTTTGAGTGTAACGACCCTATTTTCCCTTTGAAAATATGAAAAATAAAGAAAACAATTCTTCTCCTTTGGCTCAAGAAAGATCTCATATACCACTTGTAGTGAAGCTTAGTAGATAAAATATAAAAATACTCGACCTTAAAAATAACTAATGGATTAAAACAAGGATAAACACCAAGAATATAGAGAAAACCCTGAGGTAGGGTAACACCATCAATTAATCCCTATGGAAGGAATTACTCCACAAGCCATGCTTGTTAGAATATAGAGAAAACCACTAAGGTAGAATAACCATCAATTACTACATAGGAAAGAAATAACCCCATGATCCATGCTTGTTACAATACAATACTCTAAATACTCTCTCATGAGTATACCTAAGGGTCTACGACAATTACCAATCATTATTACATTTATTATTCCCAGATAGGGCTTATTTATTACACAACAAATACCTAGTAGATCTTATTCCATCATTATGGACACATTACATTAATTATCCCCGTTAGAGACCTCCCTAGGTACCTATTATTACATAAATGATCTTCCTAGGGGAATCAAAGCCTTCTCGGGGTATTCGTGTTTTGGTTACAACTCTTTTAAGTTTAGACTCAAGACTTGCAAGGGGAATTATTGTTTAAGTTACAACTCAAAGCCTTCCTAGGGAATTCTTTTAGTGCACTTTTCTCTATGTCGATGTATGATTTCTCACACATGAGTGCAAAGAAAACCATACCAAGGGGTTGTGAAATTCTTGGTAGCAGATGCCTAATTAATTATCCTTCTAGGGGAATCAAAACCTTCTTGGAGTATTCTTTTTTAGGTTAAAACTCTTTAAGTTTAGACTCAAAACTCACAAGGTGAATTCTTGTTTAAGTTGCAACTCAAAGCCTTCCTAAGGAATTATTGTTGTGCACTTTTCTCTTTGTCTATGTATGTGGTGTCACGGTGTGTGATTTCTCACACATTGAGTGCAAAAAGAACCTACTAAGGGGTTGTGTAATCCTTATTAGTGGATTAGAAATTGGAAAAGAAACATATCTACATCAAATAAGAGATAAATACCCTTAAGCATGCATGCAAATGGATATCAAGAAATTGTCCATTGAAATAAAGTCTTACATGTAAAAGAATGTAATTTTTTACTACACAAATAATTCAAATGATACAAAACAAACCTTGGTACCTTATATTGAGAGTGATGGACCTATGAAGCCGATCGAAGGTCATGCTCTTTTGTATCCTTGTAGTCCCAATCTCTAGCCAAGTGTGAGTTGAAGATTCCCCTTTATGGTGAAAGTAGAAAAACAAATATGGTTTCTCTCTCTTTTCAAACTGAAATCTAACAACATATCAATGTGTTTTAGATATACGAGAATGGAGCTCTAAAATGGTGACCATGATGGATTCTTTTATAGGCATAAGGGTGGTCGAAAAATGGGATATAGATCCAACGTGTATGCTATCCATTCTCTTAATTTCTTAGTGGAGATATTACGATTTTGGAAGTTAGATTCATTGTTGATTTCAACCATGTCAAGGTACGTTTCCACATTTAGCTACTATTTCCCTCGGGGAAGAGTGGAATGATAAATTAAAACCAAAATTTCACTTTTTGAACTAGGTAACGAGGTTTTAGGCAATCTGTGTGACCAAGCTTATGATTTCCAAAGGAAAAGTCACGACCCTAAGGTTATGGTCAATTTTTGTGTTTGACTTTCAATTTTTATCCATTTGGTCACTTCCTTAGATCATATAGATGAAATGGGATAGAAAATAGTGATTATACTACTAATTATGATGTAAAATAATGACGAAGTTGATGACGAAGAAGGTGAGAAAATTTTGGATGTTAACAAATTTTCCCTTGACGTGTGAGGTTAGGATCTCAGTATATGGCCCAAATAAATCATAATTATTTCATACTCTCAATGGGTAATGAAGGTAATAGTAGTGGAAAAAGATCAGTACTATGTTGGAAATAACTTGATTTCCTAGGGGACTACAAATGCCCATACTTGAAGAAAAGACACTCAAAGAGGTGAGGTGTAAATAATATCAGGATGAGGCAGGAATCCCCATGCTCATATCAATGTCTCAATATAGTTTGGTATCTAGAGCAAGAGGGGTCTGAATAATACATGAACACATGTTTGGTAAAATGAATCACGAGGGTTAGAAAGGGACCCAATCAAAGTACATAATCATGGTCCAACCATTGTTGATATTAAAGATAAGAGTAGTAATTGAATGTCATCCCCAATGAAATGTTGAATCATAGTAACCGTTGCCCTGCTGAGATTGAAGGGGCCCAATATCTAGAAGGAGTAAAGAGTGATGTAACTATTCACATGTGACTAGGTCAAACAGGTCCACGAAACTACAACTGAAATTAGATCACTGTTGCTAACGCAACCTAGACACCATAAGGATCCTATGAACAAATGGTTTCCCAGATAGATTTCTTGATAGAATAAAAAAGTGGGGAGAGAGACAAGGATGTATGAAGTGTTTGACCAAATGGATAAGGGAACTACCATAATGTGTGATTCTTAACTATGTGATAATGAGTTTGAGTCAAGAACATGAGAACAAACCGATCAAAGGGGCACTGATATTCCCACCTAGTTGGTCCAAGGAAACCCATCAATGATGGTTATGAGGTCAAGGTACATAATTCCTCTAGGTATATCCTCTATAATATAAGTGTTGATGTCAATAGATAGAGACCCACTATCAATAAGTCACTAAGGGTTCCTTGTTGGTAGCATGAGGGATACCAATGGATAATGACGAAAATAGGGGATTGAGACACAAAAGGGGGATATGGGGGTCATTGAGGAAGGGGCTCAAACTTCCTTTCCTTAGAACATGATGGCATGGTCGACCTGGAACCATGTTTGAAAATCGTGATGATATCAAGGGAGGGACATAATGGGGGGTAACCAAGGGAGAATAACTACAATGGGAATACTCATGGAGGGGAAACGGCAATACTGAACTTGACTTAGGGAGAGGTTAATATCAGTGAGATTCCATGGGTGACACATTGTAGAATTATATCAAGAAAGGAAATCTTGGATGCTTCCATAAAACATCATGTACTATCTACAAGACTGCTAAGGAGCATTGCTTAAAATGGTTTCCCAAGTATGTGGGTATCTAAGGAGAAAGAGAGGAATGCAAGGACATAAGTGTTCAATATTCCACTAAGTGAATAAATGGAGCATGTGATAGTATATGGATGTGACCAGGGCCTTAGGAAACTGATGGGAATCTCCTTCAGGGGACATGAATTGTGCAGGGAAAATAATGTAACTTTTACAGTATGGATGAAGTGGTGGGATTATGAAAGTGTAACATGAAACATAAAAAATGAAATAAATGTGGGAGTATGAGGGAAGGCCAATGAACTATGATGAAAAATCATATGCAACTAATTTTAGGACCACAAATTATATGGAATTCCAATTCTAGGTGGATTGCAACAGTATGAGCACCCAATGGTAAAGAAGGTTTACTAGACAAGACCCATATAAGGTAGGATCTATTATTGGGCAAGGGAAAATGAATTGGTGGATAGGATGGAGAATTTTATTGAATAGAAGGGGTCCTATAGGTGAGGATACATTTGATATAGGATTATATATATGATGTTTTGTAGAGGGAAATAACCTATATGTCAGTTTGAATAAATATACCTATAAGACATGGCTGCATGCTGAGAAAAGTGGTTCCCGTGGAAACCATAACCTACACACATGGAAATATTACCAAACAATAAAAATACATTTGGAAATAGAACCAAATGTACAAATACCATATAACATAGGGAAAAGGACTAGATTACATGCAGGCATGAAGAACACGGAAAATAGGGGCTTCCCATAAAAGTTCTTAATCACGCAAATGTAATCACATAATCAAGAAGAGCATCGAATGAGGATTCCAATGGTGTGAACTGGACATCAAAAATAGGTTGTATGAGCCCGAATGGGATGAAATAAAATCATGCCTACTGACTATAAAAAGGGTGGGCCCCACAACCCTAGGTTTCATTTTCATTATTCACCATTTGAGGAGATTATGGGGTTAGGGTCTTCAAGCAATGATATATTTCATTTCATCTATCAAGTTCAGATTCCATGACTTGCATGTTAGTGGTCTCTCCTTAATCGTTAATTTAATTCATTAATTTTTATCATATGGACTTCTAAGGTGCCTAGGGGAACCCTGGAGTGTTTTGACTACGGTTTGCGACCTTCGAGGATTTTGCCACTATCTTAGGCATAAGAAAATCCAACGACCATGTTAGGATTGAATGGGGGATAGGTGTGACCTCTGGTCATGCCTGGGTGAGGGAAGTGTGACATTAAGGTTGCGCTTTTTGGTCGGCCAAGCACAACCAAGGTCACACTTTTCAAGGAGAAAATCATGACTAGGTTACCTTGGCTTCTCGATGAGAATGTGACTAATGTTGAGAGCTTGTGATGTAGGATGAGGATAAACTGGAGAGAGAGGGATGTCACTGTGATTCAGGGTGAGATCAAAATGAACCACCAGTACAAGATAGTCCGCATTCTATGAGTTACTCAAATTATTTGAGAACCCATTGATGAAGGCCTTGGTGAGAATACTTCCGAATAAGATCATAGAGTATTGGGATCCTGATGTGGGGGACTTTATCATACATCATGAGAAGATAGAGATTACCATTCTAGATGTCTATTTCATGGATGGAATCTTGAAATTGGGGATCATCTGTGATATTTATCCCTTGAAATCATGAGACATCATTATGGATTATATATTAGCAATCCACTATAGAGATGGGGTACATGTACATGGTTCCTCATTACTATCGACAACCATCACTATATTAGAGACACAAGTAGCTACCGTCGGTGTTGTACAAGTACTAGGGTCACGCCATACCCATAAGATCTTAGGCAATTAGATGATGATCATAGAGTAGGTATTGAGCAGGACCTACTTTGGGTGGACCCAAATATTTTTGTCGGTAGTTCAGTGATAGCTAAACCATTGAATTTGACAAGGGGATGATTTCTAGTTTGTGACCTTGATCTATTCCTTTTTCTTTAAGCGAGTGTTGACAATATTCCCACCTATAGCCATATGATGTGGTAGGATAATGTATCCCCAAATGTGAAGGTGGGGGGAGATGGTGCTACAAGTTGGAGCCAATGATTTGAGAAACATCTTTGACCAGGTATTTTTCACATAGTGGTGTCAAATCCTAGTAGTTATTGAGGACTTACCATATGTTGGGATGGAATTCAAGGATACCCAGAGTTACCATGCCCACTGAGATAGGTATGGGGAACATATGGTATATATAATGATGCATTATTTCAGTTGTGATTACATACTAATATAGATGGTAGATATATTTATTCAAGTGATACATGGTACCAAGTATTCATCATATGTATGTGCAGATATGGGACCAATGCCCCCTATAGGATTTCTGTAGTGATGTGAAAGGGTTGAGGGGGTTGGTCCTACCCCTTCACCTAGTGAAAATGATGGAGTTTGAGGCCATCCTAGAGGGATTATATTGAGATATTGTTTAGTTTCTAGGGGGAATTGGAAATGATGGATGCTAGTATATGGATGATGAGTTGATCATCGTATGTTAATGGGTTCCATGTAAGTATTTCTCAACCATGTGGTGGATAACCATGGAATGCTATGGGATTCATGATATAATGACGGGGAATGTGCTGCGGGTTGTTGAGGACGAGGATGGAGAATATGATGACTCAAATGATGATGATGATGAGTAGGAAGTCATGTAAAATTTTCCTTATGCTATGGACATGGGATGTTTTACTTATGTACCACAAATTTTTGATTTAGAAGTAGGCTCATGGATGTAAATATGAGTAATTTTGGACTTATGATTGTATATTACATATATAAATTTTATATGCATGAGCCTTATATGATTATGTAGTGTGATGGATGATGTTATGTACATGTGAATTCCCATTTTGATATGATTGGTATGACTAATATGATATGGACATGCATGGTTTATTTGTTTGTGATTAATGATTAATATGGAAATCTAGAATTTGATTTGTAGTATGATCTACAAAACTATTGAGAATCCTAGGTATACGAATAAATTCAATCGATTCAAACGGTCAAATGAATTTTCTAGTTCCTAGATACTTTCTAAAAATGAAAGGATCATGTACATGATAACAATTATTTAATTGTGATAAAATGAAACTATGAATCGAGATAAACATAAAGGTGCAAAATGTACATATGGAGAGCATCATCTAGGAGGCCAATCACGACATCATATTCTTCCTTATTTTTGGTGGCAACAATGATACTTATGCCACTGACATGAACGATGGAATGTGACAGGGAATAGACAACCCAAGTTGTTGAGGCAATATTTAGATATTATTTGTTTGCGCTAGAGGCATAACTGACATAACAAGGAGATTGATGATCAATTTTAGAAAGCTAAGTGTAAGGATCATCCTACAAAGGGGGTAAGAAAACAACTATAACACAAGTAAAAAGGAGTGTCGGTCTTATGCATAGTATTTCATGAGATATAAACTATTGCAGGGGTTCTTGAAGGGTTGGCCATACAAACCGACTAGGAGGTGTAATGCTGGGAGTGTTATATTCTTTGCATGCGATCGAATGGAAAATTCAATAGTTGACTAGCATTAGTCAGCTGCAGTCAAAGGAGATAAATGGTGAATGGTTTGGTCGACCAACTAACTAGATTAGTTGTTTGGTTGAAAGGAAAATGACTTGGTTGATGGAAGTTGATGAATGAATGAATTCGACGAGAACTTGGATGATTGAAAGGTTAGTGTACAATTGATAGGTATAATTATAATAACCAAATTCAGTTAGGAGGTTATGGACCACCATTAATAAGCAGTTAGCTGCATTGCACCTATAATATGTAATGACAATGTATCAAGAGCATGGTAGTAGATGAGAGAGATTAGTGTATTGTGGCATATCATGAGAGTGGGTAATCACATGTGTTACAATGAGTGTAGATTGGGCTGTGATGGTACCACCCAAGTGTTGTAAATTTATGCTTGATAATAGATGATCCAAGAGCTCATTGGTTTGTCAGTTTCTCGAGATCAGGTTTCCAAGGTATGTGTTATGTATAACACTACTGTTAGGACTCAAAATTTGATCATTTGTCATGCCTTATATCTTTTTATATGATCTTTGTGACATTCTCATACCCCTCATTTTGTATAAATTTGATTTAAACATTGGCCCAAATCGATATCTAAAGGCCCAAAAGTTGTCTTTAACAGTTCTCTTGTTTTTAATTAAGTTTTGAGAGTTTTTAATGCAAAATCTCACTCATGATATTATACTATGAATTCTTGTACTAATGTTGATGTTCCATCACTAGGGTGAGAAGAGTGGGAATGTTTCAAGGATGATCACTCCATTGGAATATTCATATATTACCAATTCATGATCTCTTTTAGTTATGAGTAAATGTATTGACAACTTGCCTTGATCTCATGACACTTCGTGTCATGAGTTTAAGGCAGTCAAAAGGAATCACGATCTTCTCTCCTACATTGGTGCAATTGTTATACCATCTCTCCTACTTCACATGGATATTAAGTGCATCATTTCTCTCTTATATTGATGCAGTAGATATACTTGATCCCTTATGTAACTGATATATTAATTACGTTGTCTATTTTGGGATATGAGAAGGTACCAGAAAGCTAGTATATAGGGGGCTCGAAATTCTATATAGAGGATGGTCAAAATAAGAAAAGATGTGTAGATGTAATGGGGAATATATGACAGATAGAGAACGACATGGAAGAATGTATGAATTTGTTTGCTGATGGAATAGAATATGAACACATTACTTCTTTTATATTTTTTCTCTGATTGATTTTGAAGACCATTTATTAGTATGGATTGATTAGATAAAATATCAATGCAACTTGGATAGGAAGGCCCCCCTACCCAGGTTTGCAGTGCATCTTAAAGAATGATAGACGAGTGTTGTAGATTCATTTCAGAAGTTTTGATTGATTTCTAGTAATTTGGTTTCAGTTATGCTTATGATTCTTAAAGTTTTCATTTGATTACAACAATTAAGGAGTGGTGAATTCATAGTTGGAAGCTTGAGTTGTTTTAATCCAGTTTCCATTTGATAGCAGAGTGGGTTATATATTGGTTTAGTTTATTTGAATAAAGTGATGAAGCTTTGATATTATAAGGATTGGTTGCTGGTTTAGTATCTTTCACATTTGAATAATCATTTGACAGTCACTACTTTTAGAACATATTTGGTTTCATAGAAAAATATCAAATTAAAGTGATTCGATAGAAGTAATGATCTGGAACATAAATTTCTGAGTTAAAAATTGAAAATATCCTTATCTTGAGAAGTCAATGGAATTTGTTCAAGTCATGATTGCACTTATGAATTCATAATTCTCAGTATTTTCTTATGATAGTTAAAAGTTGCATATGATGAACAAATGATTAAGGAAGGAACTCTATGGATAATTTTTTCGTTAAGAAATTAATCCAATTAGTAAATAGAGTACAAGATCATATTGATGGCATCCAAATATTGTTTTAGTTAAATTACTTCAAGTGGGATATTTTGAGAATTTCATAATAGAGTAGTAGAAGCATTTTTCTTTTCAGAGTGAAACAAGTTGGGTGGTGTGAAGATTTAAGAGTTTTTGATAGCAATATAGAAATACTCCATTCCTATACACACTGTATTGGTTCTTCTAAGTATACCTTCCTGGGTTGGAAATTAAGTGTTAATATATATTATATACATTTAGCTCAACATTTTTGGCGCCGTTGCCGGGGAGGTGATAAAAAGGATTGGAGAACAAATCTTGTGTTGTTTCTGTCGAAGGCTAAGGGATTAGGAACGGTAAAATGGAAGGTAAGAACCTACACATCTACTATAGTGTGTTCCTCCAAATCTTTTCCAGGTATTTAGATTTCAGTAGTCACTTTTGAAGTAAGGAGTGGTTTCATTTCAGCAGTGTGCAAGTGTGCCTTTCAACAATATGAGATTCCTTTTCAAGCAAGTTTTCTCTTGATTTCGGTAGAGTGAAGTTTTCTCAAGCAAGTTTTCAATCTAGTAGTGTGTGGTTACTTTTACAACTTGTGGTGAGATTCAGTTTTGTTAAAGGTTTATTTCAGTGTGCCTTTACTTTCAACAATCAGTATGAGTTGGTGTGCAAGATCAATTTTTAAGTTGAGGATTTTTTTTAAGGGTTAATTGTATCTTCAGTTTTGGATTTAAAAAGTTTTCTTAATCTTCTTTGAAGGTTGCGTGGCTTGTAAAAGTTTTTATTTCCAATAATAGAATAAAATTCCCCATACTTTAGTAGAGAAGTATTAGTAAAAACTAACAAAAAGCACTCAGATGGATTCAAGAATTGATGAAAGAAGACGTGTTTTGCTTCAACAACTGTATAATATTCTGATGGATCTTGAAGATTTATTTGTAACTCATGAAGAAAAATACAAATCAACAGATCTAGCAGACTCCTTCAAGCATGCATGTCTACCTACAAAAGAGGTCAAGAGAGTAGAAACTTCATTAGATATAGAACAAGCATTGGAACTAGGAAGTCAAGAGTTTCTTGCATTATTACCTCTTGTGGGTGGTCAAAGATATGAAGATCAGATATCTGAAGGTCCACAGAGTATGGATAGTGATAGTATTGAAAATAAAGAGCACTAGGGAATGCATGATTTTATAGAAAATTGGTTTCAATCTATTATGAGGCCTCAAGAAAGATTCCTTCTTCAGCCTCTCTTGGATCTGGAAATAGACTCTCTTGTTGGTTCCTCATATCCACTCAGAAGTTCAGGTACAATTCCTATATTTGGATATGAGGTTGTTTTCTATCTTGATGCATGAATGGCTACTCTAGAAATCAACCTTTACTTGAAGGAATATTTGTATTTTTAAGTAGGTAGGAATAAAATGCTGCAAGTAGTTAGTAAAAATGAAACAATCCTTTATTTTCAAATAAATGAAAGAATACACAATTAATCAGCTCGACATCTATGTTCTTCTATAAAGTTCAGATCAAAATATGCTTTGCACCATTATTCCAGTACTTGAGATGGATTTCAGCAGTCCATATAGTTTCTTGGGGGACATCTTCAAAAATTAATCATCAACTTCTTGGAGGACACAATCACCATATTGTCTTGATCTACACATTTGATACATGTGCAACAACAATATTGAGGTATGCATTTTTAAAAATCTTGATTTGATTAAATTACAAGAAGAAAATGATGGACAAGTACAACCCTGTATCTGTATTGTGCTCACTTTATCTAAATCTTCCTCATCTTGGTTATCCTTTATTTCCAAACCTCTGTTTCCTACCTTATTAAACCATTTTTTCTCATTTGACATTTCGAGTCATTTCATTGATTCGAAATGTGCTCTTTAATTGTTTTCCAAGGTTTTCATAAGTCTGTAGAATCTTTTCATATGACAATCTTCTCTCCTATACCTTACCTTTTGGGAAACCTATTTCCAAATTATGATAAATAAATCCTTTGCATATTAAATGGCAAGCGATATGATTATTTGAAGCAGTCAAAGATATTATGGTGGGTGGTCCTATACCAACATTTTTTAATGAACATAATGATTGACATCATCGGATGGAGGTTAGTTTTCATTGGGCTCATGATTCAATCATTAAGGGATCATCGTTACATGATGGGTATGTTAAATCATGGGAATGAGCACATTGTGAAGTTATTTAGATAAAGATAGCTTGAAATGATTTCCCAAGCCTGCTACACCTTGGAGTCATTTCCAAAGATATAATTCCTTTGTTTCATGTAATATGAAGAAAAATGTATTCTATTGCATGTTACTTCACCTAGACATGTATTGCTACACTACGATATTTTATCCTATACAAAACATCATCATCTGCCTTCTCCCACGATCGAAAACTTCACGACAAATTCATTCCATTACTATTTTCTTTCCCTTCTTACTTATTTTTCTAACTCGTCCATTGATCCAAAACTCGTCCGCTGAGCATTGTGTTATTAACAATGGTAGCAGTTCTCTATGAACCATCTTCTATCCATGTTGTCGAAGTAACTCCAGAATATAATGCATGTCGGTCCATGTTTCTGGAGCAAGTATTACATAATTTCTTTGCTATGTTCCAAGGCCATGATGGTCGGGTTTCATTAGCATTTGCACAAAGGTTTGATGGTAAAATTGCACGGTTTAGGGATATGGTTATGGTAGTTACAAAAAATACAATTGTAGAAGCTATTGGGCTACCTCAAATATGTGAGAAATGGTTCAATAAGTTATCATTTGTAGTTAGAGATCCTAATCAGTTCCTGGAGAAGAAATATCAGGTTGTTGATTGGTCAAAAGGTGTCCCTGGATAATGGCTCAAGAAATAATGGCAACGACCTCTGATAATACTCCAGAAATACTTGACATGTGAAGGGCGTTACAATCTCACATTCATCTACCATATCTGACTTCTGTAGCATTTTTCAGGTCGGTAAGGATCTAAAAATCCCCTATTTCTTATGGAAAGTTTTAAATAAAATGTATCATTCAGTTCAGAAGCATACTTCTAAGACTGAAAAAACACTATTTCATCATGGGTAAATTAAATTAGTGATAGTGGATGAATTAAAAACTTGTCGAGATGGTTGTAAAAGATTCTTAAAACGTAATTTTCCTTCATCACAAGTAAAGTCAGAAAAACAAAGTAACCCTAGTAGACATAATATCTTAAATGATGAAGGATTCGAAGTATGACCTAGGAAGAGAGGTAAAAGAGAATCAAGGGAATTATCCCAAAACCCATCATTCTCTGCAACAAGATGACTTACAAGAACTATGGCACATCAACAACTTGATGCTTCATATAGATACCGATGATGAAATAGAAGGAGGCTCATTTGCTGTTGTAGAAGTTTTACTGAATTTGAAAGAGGACATATATCCAATTTTTTCCCAACCTAATTCACCACTACATAATTCTACAAGACCTGGTAAATCCAAGATGATTTCTCTTAGACAATTTTCAAAATTGCAAACATAAAATGCAAAATTTAAAGGGGAATTGCATGAATACGAGGTGTTGGATCGATGCCTTAAAACTGAGAACACTACATTGAAAGTTCTCCTTACTCATTCATGAAAATCAAAAGCTGCATTGGAGGCTCAATAGGAGATATGACGAGAATCGTATACTTCTAATAGAGAATAGGTCTCTTAGGAAGCAACTTCAAAGAAAAAGGAAGGAAGCAGTGGAAGATATTCAGAATGCTACACAGAGTTAAATCTTTCTCATTTTTTTTTATAGGAACTCTTCCTTGCATGAGGACATGGAAGAATTTAGGTTTGGGGGTATGTTAGGACTCAAATTTTGATAATTTTTCATGCCTTATATCTTTTTATATGATCTTTGTGACACTATCATACCCCTAATTTTGTTTAACTTTGATTTAAACATTGACCCAAATAGATATCTAAAGGCCCAAAACTTGTCTTTAACAGTTCGCTTATTTTTAATTAAGTTTTGAGAATTTTTAATGCAAAATCTCACTCATGATATTATACTATGAATTCTTGTACCAAGGTTGATGTTCCAGCACCAGGATGAGAAGAGTGGGAACATTTCAAGGATGATCACTCCATTGGAATCTTCATAAATAACCAACACATGCTTTCTTTCTGTTATGAGTAAATGTATTGACAACTTGCCTTGATCTCATGACACTTTGTGTCATGAGTTTAAGGTAGTCAAAAGGAATCACGATCCTCTCTACTACATTGGTGCAATTGTTATACCATCTCTCCTACATCACATGGATATTAAGTGCATCATTTTTCTCTTATATTGATGTAGCAGATATACTCGACCCCTTATGTAATTGATGTATTAATTATGTTGTCTATTTTGGGATATGAGAAGCCTACTAGAAAGATAGTATATATGGGGTTCCGAATTCTATATAAAGGATGGTTGAAATAAGAAAAGATGTGTATATGTAATGGGGAATAGATGATAGATAGAACAAAGCATAAAAGAATGTATTAAATTGTTGGTTGATGGAATAGAGCATGGACACATTACTTCTTTTAGATTTTATCTCTGATTGGTTTTGAAGACCATTTATTAGTATGGATTGATTAGTTAAAATATCAATGCAAGTTGGATAGGAATCCCCCCTTTCGAGGTTTGCAGTGCATATTAAGGCATGATAGAAGAGTGTTGTAGATTCATTTCAGAAGTTTTGATTAATTTATAGTAATTTGGTTTTAGTTATGCTTATGATTCTTAAAGTTTTAATTTGATTACAATAGTTAAGGAGTGATGAATTCATAGTTGGCAGCTTGAGTTGTTTTAATCTAGTTTCCATTTCATAGTAGCATGGGTTATATAATGGCTCAATTTATTTGAATAAAGTGATGAATCTTTGAGATTATAAGGATTGGTTGTTGGTTTAGTATCTTTCACATTTGAATAGTCATTTGACAATCACTACTAGTTTTTAGAACATATTTGGTTTCATAGTAGAATATCAAATTAAGGTGGTTCGATAGAAGTAATGATCTAGAAAATAAAGTTTTGAGTTAAAAATTAAAAAGATCCTTATCCTGATAAGTCAATGGAATTTGTTCCAGTCATGATTGCACTTATGAATTCATAATTCTCAGTATTTTTTGATGATAGTTCAAAGTTGGATTTGATGAAGAAATGATTAAGGAAGGAACTTTGTGGATCATTTTTCCTTTAAGAAATTAATCCAATTAGTAAATGGAATACACGATCATATTGATGTTAGCCAAAGCTTGTTTTAGTTAAATTACTTCAAGTGGGATATTTTGAGAATTCCATAATAGAGCAGTAGAAGAATTTTTCTTTTCAAAGTGAAACAAGTTGGGTGGTGTGAATATTTAATATTTTTTGATAACAATATAGAACTACTCTGTTCCTGTACACTCTGTATTTGTTCCTCTAAGTCTACCTTCCCGCATTGAAAAATAAGTGTTAATGTATATGATATACATTTAGCTCGCCAATTGCTATTGTATAAATGCTTAATTGAATCTAACTAAGTAAATCAAGTTTGTAAACCTATTGGAAACAATATTAAGAACCAATAGTTGGGATCAGAGCTATATTTGGCTACATGGGGATGCCTTTGTTCTTGAGGATTTTTTTTAGCTTGATTTTGGATCTAGGGAATACCTATTTCAATGGGAGTATCTAGAGCTATTGATTTATAGTTAGAATGGATAGCAACACATCAAGGATAGAAATTAAAAAGCTCAATGGACAAAATTTTGAACTTTGGATGTTTAAAATGTAACATCTCCTTGTAGATTGAGAACAATGGATTGTAGTCAATCTAATAAATACTTCAGCAGGTATCTCTAAGGAAGAATGGAAAAATATTCACAGAAAGGAAAGGAGCACCATCTAAATTTGTCTTGCGTATTTTGTATTTCCAATTGTCTCAGAAGAAGATACTGCAAATAAGTTGGGGGAAAAGTTGGGAAACTTGTACCAGTTAAAATTCCTAGTTAACAAGTTGTTTCTTCGAGACAAGATATACCTTATAATGATGGGAGAAGGTGACTCGGTCATAGAGCACTGAATGCATTCAACATTATGATTAGTTATTTGTTGTTCGTAGATATTAAAATCAATGAAGAAGAGAAGTGCATTAGTTTATTGTGTTTGTTCCGATATTCATGGGATAACGTCGTCATGGCTATTGGAAGCAATAATACCACATTAAATATTGATTACGTGGTCATATATTTGTTGTCCAAATAAATGAGACGAAATAACATGGAAGGATCTACCGACGATGCCCTTTCATTAGGAGGTCAATCTTTAGATAGAGTAAAAGAAAAAATATTTTGTAGGAGATCAAATTTGAGGGGTATATCTAAGACGATATCCCTTGGTCTAAAAATGAAGACCGGTTGGAAATGTTGAAAATTTGGTCATATTCAATGAAACTTTAGATCGAATGAAGTTGAGAAAGGCGAGGCAACTTAGGAGATCCAAACGAGTGATGGAGATATTAAAAAAGAGGATAAAGGTGATGTGTATTTGGCCTCCTCAAGTACACAGTTGAATCATGATTTGTGGTTGATCGAATCCAATGCGTCATATCATATGACACTACATAAAGAGTAGTTCTCTGAGTATGAGAAAATCGACAGTGGTGATGTTCTGCTTGGATATGACTCACCGAACAAGATAGTCGGATGAGGAAAGGTTCAACTGAAGCTAAAATATGAAAGAATGGGAACACTTATGGGAGTCATACATATCCCAGGTTTGGCATGAAACCTTATATCAGTAAGAAATATGGATGATTTAGGTGTACAGTATGTATTCGATAAAGAAACATGTAGAATGGTATGAAGAATACTGGTGCTAATGAGAGGATTTCGGTATGGAATCCTGTATAGATTATTGGGTAGAACATTCATCAACAGAGTTTCAAATATGGTCTATCCTGAGACCAATGAAACATCTTTTGTCTATCCAACTCGACTATGTTGTGGCATTAATGGATGCACCATATAGCTGATAAAGGTATTCGTATTATGCATAATAAATGTATGGTTGAAGATATTCCTGATTGTCATGAATGAATTGGTTTTGTGAACATTATATTTATGGAGAGTAGAATTGTGTAAGGTTTGAATCTAGTACTACTAGAACTAAGGAAATACTGAAGTTAATACATAGTGATGTGTTTGGAACTGTGTCGGTCCCTTTATTAGGAGGATCTCAGTATTATATTTCTTTCATAGATGATTTCTCTAGAATGACATGGTTGTACTTTCTTAGGAATAAATCTAATTTTTTCATGAAATTCCAATAGTTCAAATCTGTTGTGGAGAATAGGACAAGTAAATAGATAATCCTACTAAAAGCTTATAATGGAGGAGAATTTTGTGGAAAACTGTTCAACCAATTTTGTAGACAACACATCATAGCTCGACAAAACACAAATCCCTATATGCCTCAAAAAAATAGAGTTACTGAAAGAATGGATAGGACGCATATGGAGAAAGCAAGGAGCATTCTCAATGGTGTAGGGATAGCACAAGAATTATGGCTAGAAGTGGTCGATATGGAATTTTACCTCATGAATAGGTCATCATCGATGAATATGGTCAAAAAGACTCTATATAGGGCACGGGATGGGGAAAATATCTCTCTCTCTCTCTCATTCTATAGTTTTTGGGTGCAAGGCCCTTCTACACATCCCAAAAGAGTAAAGAACTAAACTTGACAACAAGTAAGAGAAGTGCATCTTCATCAGGTAAAAATATGGGATGAAAGGATAAAAGACATGGAACCCAGAGACACGAAAGGAAATTTATAGTCGAGATGTGATATTCAGGGAAGTTGGAGGTACTTCTAGGACGAAAGAGGCTGAAAAAGAAAAGGAACATGAAAAGCAAGAGTTTGAAAGGGATGTTGAAATTACGGATTTAGAAGAGTTGATTGAATCTAACGACAAGGTGGAACAATATACTCCAAATGTGAGGAGGTCTGGTTGAGCATGAAAATAACCCGAAAGATATAGTCCACTTGAATGTCTCTTTGCTTTTGCATTATGTTCCATAGCGAAAAATCTTAAATCGGAAAGATATAGTCCACTTGACATAGAGAAAACTCTAGAAAAGGTCCATGGAATAAGAGATGGAGTCCCTAAACAAGAATGAAACAAGAGATCTAGTTACACTACCAAATGGAAATAAACCTGTCAGTAGTAATAAGGTATTCAAGAAAATTTTAAATGCAATAGGTCAGGCCAAGAAGTACAAGGATCGACTGGTAACAAAATGATATTATTAAGTTGAGGGAGTCAACTTTGGAGAAATTTTCTCACATGTTGCTAAGTTAAATTCCATAAGGGTACTAATGTCTTTAGCTACAACACTTGATCTTGAGATAGAACATATGGATTTAAAGACAACATTTCTTTATGGTGATCTTGAAGAAGAAATATATATGAAGCAGGATGAAGGGTATATAGTAGATGGAGAAAAAGGAGCTAGTCTTTAAGCTCAATAAATATCTCTATGGTCTAAATTAATCGCCCAAGATGCGATATCAAAAGTTCAGTAAGTATATCCAATAACTGGGGTTTGTGAAAAGTCAGGAGGATCATTGTGTGTATTGGAAAAAAATCAATGATTACTTCATATATGTGGATTTGTATGTCGACAACATGTTATTGGTTGGTAATAACATGGATTTGATAAAAGACGTAAAACTTCAGTTATCCTCCAAGTTTGGCATGAAGGATCTCATAGAAGCAAATTTCATTCTTGGAATGGAAATCAAGCGAGATTGAGCAGGCATAATACTTTGGTTAAGTCAAAGGAAATACATTGAGACAATCCTGAAACATTTCAACATGCAGGAAAGTCGACTGGTCAAGGTGAATATTCCTATAAGAGTTAAGTTATTTGTTGAGCAATGTGCCCTATGTGAGTGCTGTAGGAATTGAAATGTATGTAATTATCTGCATGCTCTTGCACTTGGAAATATCACATTGCTTAGTAGCCTCTATGAGAATTTCACTTTTCCCTTTAATCTCCCTGAAAGCTTGGCATGAGTCACCTTGGTCACTTTTTTCCTTGACCTAGAAGGGACGACGCTTTTTGGTGTTTTGCATAGAGTGTCACCGACACCTGACCGAGTTGAGTAAAATACGTCATTTTCCCTCTCCTTTGACAAAAAATCTAGGTTGACGCTCCTAGGAGTTCTGTTAAAAGCGCCAGTGGTCAGTTAAAAGGAAATAAAGAGATGTTTCTAGAAGCTTCCGTACGAGATCCTTCGTGGAATTGGTTCCTATATTCTTGGGAGAAGTGGCATTCACCTTCCTCACCTATAGGGATCTTATTCTATCCTTTTTCCAAGTCATCTCTTGAGTTTTAGGCCTATAAATGGAGCCTTCATGAAGAGAGTGGGGGAGGCCAGAAAAAGAATCCTTATGCTGCTAGTTTGAAGTTTGAGTCAGAGGCAAAGTAAAGGTAGCTTGTGTTTGGAGAGGTATTCATAGTCATAGGAGATTGTGGACATTCTTGATTGAGACAGAAGCCATCGACATCAAGGCTTTTGGTTGTACTTCTCTCTCATCCATATATTAATACAAAGACATTCCCCTTTCCTATATTTGATTGTAGTGGTTGTAATTAAATATTATTGGATTCCTTGATCACCAATATGGATAGTCAGTCATCATGATGTTCTCATCCCTTTTGTTTGTCTTGTGATCTCTTTTATAGATACTAAATCATCCGATGGACTTTCTAGAGAGAAGATAAGCAGATCCAAGGTTGAGGTATAATGTGCTTTATGTTAATTGATTTAATTATCCAAGGAAAGGATGTGTTGCTATGTCTTTTTGTTCTGTAGTTGTGTCTTACATTGCAGAGGAACAAGCAGTGTTCGCACTGGTTGAGAATTCCCATTAACAAAATTGGTGACTCCGTTGGGGATCTAGCCTAATCCGGTTAGATCTGGGGAAGATCTAGTCAGATATGGTGTAGATATAGTCATATCTACAAAATTCAATTACCATTCCATCTATGAAGGTTATTTCTCTCTCCTTTCAGTTGTCTCAGTTAACAAGGTGAGTTATCCATCTTATGCTTCTGATCTTTTTCCTTTGTTCTAAATGATTTTTTGCACTTTTTCAATCAGCTTAGTCTTTCTGGTTTCTCTTGCAGGTTTTTATCCTTTTCATCCCACTGTTTGATGATGCTTTTTCCTTTGTCTGATAGAGCGTCGGTCCACTCCAGGATGCCTTTTCTCTTCTTGACCGAAGCACCGACACCGCTTTCTCCTTTGCTTGATATAGCGTCAACGACACCTTTGTGCAGAAATATAGGAGTGCTGTAGCAACCTGGAACGCTCTGATGCACTGCCCTGCGTTGAGGTAGGTCTTCAAAAATTGCATGTTTGCAAAATTTTTTGTTCAAAAATTGAAATTTGTCCTATCGTTTGAGATTTTTTAGTTTGGTCTGCTTGCTTGCTTGCTGTTTGTTTCACTGATTTTTGTGAGTCTGATTCTCTATTTGAGCTCAGATCTAGAAATATTTTGCATTGTCATAGGCAAAAGAGAAAATGTAGTTCGGTTTTCATTTTTTAATAAAGTCCCCGAAAATTTCCTTTTGAAAAGAAATCCTATAGCCTCTTCCTAGAAGATTAGTTTCTTTTGTAGAAAAGACTGCTTTGTGTGACTCATATTTTCTAGAAAAATACACAAAGAATCCTTTTATTTCTCTCTTGCTTATGCTTGAGAAAATTTCCATTTCCATGTTGCATGTGTGATTCAGAAAAATAGGTCTTTTTGATATTGTAGCAAAAGTTAGTTTTGCATGCATGTTAGAGGCTTCTCTCTTACATTTTCAGGAACTTTAGAGTTCTTTTTTGAAAGAGTTTTGTGTTTGAAAAGACTCCCTTTGCATTTCTTTATTGGATCTTGTTTTGTTGTTGAAAACAACTTTCTTTTGGTATATTGTTGAAAAGAAAAGAAAAAGGTTTCTTCCTTACCCTAGTTAGTTGACATTGAAGTCAAAAAGTGCATCTACATCTAGATTAATTTGCATTATTGGAGATAACATTCCACAAACATTCACCTAATCATCTAGATAAAATTAACAGTAGCTTTAGGTCTAAAATTGTATAGAAACTTGAGTGATAGGTTAGTGACATGTTCGGGCGTCGTTAAGTATAGGAGCTGTCATTATTTGTCCACACTACAAACTGGGACTCGCGCGGTTCTTCCATGTACTATCGGTATATCAAACGACCTTTCATGTACCCTTGAGGTACATAAAAAGGTACTTCATGTACTCGATTGTATATCGAAAGGCCCCTTGTGAACGGTTGTGCATTAGATAGCACTACTACTGATTTGAGCTCCCATGTACCTTGCGTATATTGGGAGACCCCACTAGGATACCCTGACCATCTAAGAAAATCCATTTGGTCATCTTGTGTGGAGAAATACACCGAAAACAACATTCGGGGAGACTACTATGCACGTACCCCTGAGGTATATCGCGAGTTGCACCTACTTGACTATCCTCATGAGAGACCGGCTATTCTGAACCCATCCTATCACTTAAGTCTGCTTGGGACCTTTAGCTCTGTGTAGGTTTTGTTTGTGTGTTTTTCTCCTTTTTTGACCTCTATTAGGTAACTTCGACCACCACCATGGCTGAGCAACTTGTGAGATGTCAATATCGTAGATTGCAGGGTTTATCTCCTGACTCTCCTCCTACCGTGGAAGGACAGGAAGGGGTAACCATGGAACAACTAGATTCTGTTAATGTTCCTATAGGAACTACCCTATCTAGTGAAACCAGAGAAGAATTCACTATTTTTACAAATCCTTTGGTTCAACTCCCTCCTGCAGCTGATGTTTCTGTGCATCCGCCACTGGAAGGTCGTGTCGATAGTCCTAATCCACCAAATTATGGCCTGGATGCTCCTTTTTGGAGGACTTCTATGGGCCAAGCTATTGCTGAATTCAGGGTTATTAGACCTTAACTAGGGAATCCTCCTTTTGGAGAGGAGGAACATAGAATAATTAATTCATCTCTCAATCGAGCTCGTAACTTTTCAGAGAGAGTAGAAAGAATCATTTCTCCACCTTTGTCTCGTTATGAAACTCTATCGGCTCATTAACCCCATAATACAGATCCTTGGCCTTTATTTGAACTTAAACCTTCCCCTAAAAATCATCCAGCCTATGGTGAGACTTCCCACAACCCATGGCCTGAAGGATATCGCTTACTAGCTCAAGTGTTAGGTCCTGTTGAAGAAGTTCCATTTCAAGGTAATCCAGGTCCAAATTACAATCCTATAGTCTCACATCCTGGCCCCATTACTAGGCCTTCCATACCAGTCATGGTTGGTGGGAAATCCATAAATCAAGTTATGTCAGCACATTCTAACGATGGGGGGGCAACCCCCGGCACGAGTTACGACATCTGTTAGTGGAATTATTGCTAGTTCAAGACAAGTTGAAGTTGTAGCACAACCTGCAGTCATCATCCCTCCTACTAATACCAATGTTGTCTCCCCCTATCCAGTTCAGGCCAACCCTTAGGGGTGCAACCTGTTAATAATCTAGCTTCTTGGGGATATACTTATTCGAGAATTCAGCCACCTACGGTCAATCAAGTGTATCAACAACCACCACCAGAGGCTATTTATCCTTGGATTCCTTACCCTAGAAATGATTTTGTACCTTGGGGACAACCTAATTGGTCCAATGTTCCATCATATGTAGGAGCTTTTGTTAATACTGCTGGAGGATATGGTGCCCCCCCCATGGATGACCACTACGTGGACCTAGAGGACATGGTGGACCATTTGGAGGACCACCACCACCACCTTCCGGAGGAACCCCTCCCTCGGGTGGCCCACCTCCCTATGGAAATTATGGAAATCAACAATATTTTCAACAAACTTCAGGGACATCATCCATACCCATCTATTAATAAATATATGGTCCTACTGGTCAGCAAATGCCATATCAGTACTACCAGTATCTGCAACCAAATCAACAACTACCATTTCTGGCTACTTTAGATCTTCCATACTTATCAAGATTGATAAATGACTTGATCCATCATGATCCTTATTGGATTTCCATTCTTGTAAAGCTTCCTTTAGATATACCCAAGTTTGATGGTAAACTCGATGAAGATCCCAAAAACCATGTGATGACATTTCACTTATGGTGTTCATCCAATTCTTTGATGGATGGTTCAATCCGTCTAAGGATTTTTCAAAGAACCCTCACTGGTATTGCCGCAAAGTGGTACATCAAGTTACCACAACACTCTTTTTCAGACTTCAATGCTTTAGCAATGGAATTTTTAACACACTTCCAATTTCCAATCCGATACGAAACAGGTACAGACATTTTTAATTCACTTCGACAAACCACATCAACCCACATCTCTGATCATATCCATGAATGGAGACGAAGACGAAGGTTAATTAAGGCCCCCATTCCTGATCAGTTGCTCGCTGATTGGTTTACAAAGTATTTACTTCCACCTATTGCTGGATATGTTTCCATGGGAGGCTCTGTTACTAAGGAGAAAGCTATTAGCCGTGCTCAATACCTAGACTTGGTTTACTCCCAGTCAGGTACTCTATGTGATCTGATTCCCAGTGCTCCTCGACCTACAAATGATCGATCAAGACCCGTAACTGAACCACCTGCTGATGGCATACTTGGTTCAGTTCAAATGAAAACAACGGCAAAACCTTCTAAGAAACAAAATCAAGCCACCACTCCGTCAAATCAACCAGCGCCATCTACCAAACCTGCACCCTCTCCTATTGCTTCCGTTGAAGTAAACACGACCCAATCAAATGAACCTTCCAGCGAAAAGAAGAAAGGAAAAAATAAATCTAAAAAACCTGATAATCAATAGGAAGGAAACACAACACAGAACTCAGATGCTGATTCAAAAAGTAAGCGAAAGGTAAAATTTCCTTGTTTAATCTACTGAGGTGACCATTTTACGAAAGAATTTCCTCATCATGAGGAAGTTAGTAAGTTTTTAAAAACTTCACCCACCCCAGTAGTCTTGAAAGATCCTTTCCCTTCGCAACAACAGTTAATTGATCATAAGTCCTTAAACGAAACTTCTTCCTCCACCAATGAAGTTCAAATGATGTCTAGTGAAATGGTTAATTTAAATACAAGAGCACACAGTTATGAACCTCCTCTGGAAAAGAAACTTGATGATGTTCCATCTAAAAAACCTTCAACTTCCACACCTCCTCTTAATAATGGTCTTCACATTGAAAAATCTATTCCAGAAGCAATTTTCCGTCCACCAAAGGGTACTCTACGTAAGTCCATAATCAATCCTAATGCTCATGCTGCCCAATATTATAACATTATTGAAGATTTATCCCAGGCACCCTGCGCTATGTCAGCTTTAGAGGTACTTCAAACTTTCCCAACTCAACGAAAAAACTTTCTCACTGCGCTTGGAACTATGGATCCTGAGAATAGTAATATCATCACTTTCAAACTGGATGATTTCAATACAAGAATCTCACATCAGTTAGCTTTCTATATCGCTACCAAGATTTTTGGAAAGACTATCCATCGTACCATTTTTTACGAGGTTGCCTCTATATCAGTTATGTCTTTATCTTGCTGGAGAGCCATTGGTTCATCGAAAATCAACCGTTCACCTACCACCCTTAAGGCTTTTGATGGTAGCGGATTTCAACCCTATGGATTACTACCTTCCTTCCATATTGAACTGGGGGGAAAGTCAGTCTCCATTCACATTGAAGTCATCGATGCTCCTTTGGATTACAACTTACTCCTATGTCGTAACTGGTTTTATGCTATGCAAGTTGTACCATCAGCCATTTTTCAGATCCTCCAGTTCCCATTCCAAGGAAAGATTGTTACTATTGATCCGTTAGATTTCATCACACCCAGTGCCATTACAAATGATGCAAATAGTGTTTTTCTCCTCAATACCCCATAGTATAAGGACATTGGAGTAGGTCTTATCAAAGATTCTTCACTAATGGGAGTCTTTCCCTCATCTGATCCTCCTCTTGCTTCGCAAAGTGCATCTATTAACATGATTTCTACCTCTCATACAGACAAAGGAAAAGCAATTGTTCATTAATCAAAATCCTTTTCCCCTTTCCCCCATCAATGACCACTTGTTGGTGTCCTCCTACCGCTATCACATGCCATACTAGCTCGAAAACCCCTCCCCATCTTTGGATTATCTTTCACACACACTTCCTACCGATGAATATATTATGGAAGTTATGTCATTAGAAGATATGCCTTGGGAATATTATTAACACAGATCTTCTTTCCTTCCCCCTTGCCATATGGTAGAAGACCACTTCACCTTTATGGTTTCGTCTGATATAGTCCTCAACCCTCAGCCTCTGATCCTCACTCGTAGTGTCGATTCTGAAGGAAATTTATGCAACATTACAAAAACTATGCATGTAGACATATTAGTGAAACCTGGTATTTCAGAGAACATTTTCATCGGACAAAACTCTTCACCTAAAGAGGTTAAAACATACATGACCATTTTTAAGGAATTTAGGGATGTCTTCGCATGGACATATGAAGAAATTCCAGGGATTGATCCCTCTATCATTGTTCATGAGATCAAAACTTACCATGATGCCAAGCTTGTCTGTCAAAAAATATGACAGGTCCATCTAAGAAAAGCAGCCGCTATTAAAGAAGAAGTTGAGAAACTTCTCAGGGCTAGTTTCATTTACCCCATACCATTAACTGAATGGGTGTCCAACATAGTCCTTGTGAACAAAAAATAGGGTACTATTAGGGTTTGTATCGATTTTAGGGATTTGAATTGAGCTTGTCCAAAAGACAACTTTCCCACTCCCTATATCGATCAGATAATTGATAACTATGCCAGAAGTGTTATTTTTTCTTTTATGGATGGCTTCTCCGACTATAATTAGATTGATATTCTCCCATCAGATCAACACAAGATGGAATTCATTTTCCCTTGCGGAAATTTTGCTCATCGTAAACTGCCTTTCAGTTTAAAGAACGTTGGCGTGATATTCCAATGTGCCATGTTATATGCTTTTCATGACATTAAACATGTTGTGGAACCCTATCTTGACGAATTGCCTGCTCATTCCAAGCAGCGAGATATTCATGTTGATCATTTGAGAGCCGTGTTTCTTCGATTTCATCATTTTAATATTCTTCTAAATCCCCATAAATGTGTTTTTTGTGTAGAAGCTGGCTGACTTCTTGGTTTTATTGTTTCCAAATATGGCATCTGTATAGATCCCTTGAAAATTGAAGCTATATTAGCCCTACCTGCTTTGACGAACGTAACTGAACTCCAAAGTTTTCAAGGGAAGGAAAACTTTCTACATTGTTTCATCTACAATTATGCAGAAAGGACACATGGTTTCATGACCATGAGGTTGCTTAAGAAAGATACCCCTTTTGTCTAGGATGATTTCACGCAACGCACGTTTGATAATCTTAAACATGCACTTACCCATGCACTAGTTTTGCAACCACCAAATTATGCTAAGGACTATTCCTTATATGTGGCTACATCCTTGTCTACTATAGGCATGGTCCTTGTTCAAATAGATGAATATGACCAAGAACATGTGATTTATTATGCTAGTAAGAGTCTCCTCAACTCTGAAACTCGATACTCACATGTGGAGAAACTTGCTCTGGCCACAGTCATCGCGGTCCAGAAGTTCCGTCATCATATTTTTCTCCACACCACCACTATTTACACGGATTCTAACCCCATGTACTACGTTCTTACACGTTAAGTGCTTGGGGGAAAATACTCACGTTGGATCATGATTCTCCAAGAGTTTGAGCTAGAATTCACCAAAATTACTTCCAAGAAGTCCCTCGTTTTTGCAGAGCTTATATGTGACCTTCCCCATACTACTGAGACTATAGAGCCCTTTGATTCATTTCTCGATGAATCATTGTTTCTCGTTAGTAGGGCAGATCCATGGTATGGAGATATCATTTTGTATCTCCAGACCTTATGATACTAGCCTACTGCCTCTCGAGACAAATGTCATCGCATTCGCCACCAGGACAAAAGTTATCTTATTCTGGATCATACCCTATATCGCCGTGGTGTTGACTCTATCTTATGACATTGCCTTACACATGAAGAGGCTGAGATTGTTCTGAATCATTTCCATGCTGGAGCTTGTGGCGGTCATCTCTCTGGGTTGGATACTGCCCAGAAAATCTTGTGTGTTGGGTACTTATGGCCTTCTATTTTTAAAGATTGTATTGAAATAGTCAAGAAATGCCCACCATGTCAAATGTTTACTCCCAAGAAATGCACATGATACAGAGAGAAATTCCTATGGCTTGGGGTATCACAATAGATAGCTTGACTCCATAAATCAATCCTTTCCTATATGCAAGAGAAACCAAATATCTAACACTAAAGGATCAAGATTCATACCTTATTCCGGATGGCTGATGTAGATCGCCGTTGAGCCTTCCAACTCCAGCTTGAATTGATAAATTGTTTCCTCAACATTCAATAAACAAGACAAGAATGCTATGTATAATTGTGTTAGACCTACTCTAGCATATATAATCAATAACATATAAGCATTTGAAATCATCCATGGATTAAATATTCATTCAAATACACATTATTGGACAGGAAAAGATATTTCTATTAATATAAAACAGAGATTACAATAGAGACAAACTCTGTCGGCACGTCTGCGAATTGGAGAAACTGAGTCCCCCACTTAGGCCTCCACTTCAATCCTCCATCTCTCAATAGCAAGCTCATAAGAAAAGGAAAATCTTGGGAAGAACACAAAAGTGCTCCAAGGGACAAAGGGATGCAGACTCAAGTATAAGCTCTGACAACAATGGAATATAGTTTTCTTGCTCTCAATTCCTCATGCCTTCAATGTATCCAAAGGGTTCCTTATATAGCTCTTCAATGGGGTAATGAAAGGTCGAATCCGAGTGATCTCAAGGCATATGGAAGGCTAGGAGACAAGTGAGTCAGATCCACATCAAGGAAAACTCCAAAAGAATTTGGCCTTTTGCACACATCCCGATGTACGCAGTTTTAGGGGTCAAACCCACGTATATACACGATAAAGGGTTTAAAAGTCGCATATGGAAATTTTTGCATGTTTTTAGGGATGATCTTGGAAACATCAAAGGAACAAAAATGGTCCATGGGGTCCAAGGAGTCTGTAGAGGGACAGGGAAGGCCATAAAAATTTGATTCACCATGTGTGGTAAAATCAACTATAACAGATGCCCCCTAATGTGTGAGGTCAGAGGGGTCATACGATGCCGAAATAAATTATAAGTACATCCCAGAAGTGAAGTGATGAAGAATCCAGTGGAAGAACCAGCCATCCAATCAGCACTATACAATTATACAACTCTACACATAACTGCAAATACATATAGCAGTCTCGGATACATAAGAGTACAATGGCCATGAATAGGCATGATAAATATAACATATGTGGTCATCGCCATGTACAATATAAATAGATCAGAATCTCCATGATGAAGATATACAAAGGATCATGATATCCATGAAGAAAAAAGATATATAATGGATCAAGATCTCCATAATGGCTGGAAATGTCTGACATATAATGGAATCAAGTCACGGGAGCTGAAATCTCATGAACACTGGCATGATCAAGGAGGTAGCATATAAGAGATGCCACCAGTCTGGAAGGTCTTCTACACAAACCACTACGAGTAAATTTCCTACTATGTGAATAGAGGTGTCGAGGTCGAACATAGTAGTCCAACGTCTGATTACCGGTCATTGATGTATACTGTTAATAGATGTGAGATCACCCACCGATAATGAAAATGGGAATCAAGGTACTAGAGTGCAAACTAACAAATGTGAATAAATGTGTTGAGGTTGAACACTTGAGAGAATCCATCGATCAGGGGACATTGATGTATTCCCAAAAAACTGTCGATGGTGAGAGAACCTGCCATTGATAACTACAAGTCTTAAGGCAATAAAAAATGACTCTAGATTCCTATCCCAGAATAAATGATTTGAAGTCAATGGGGTGAAATATGCTAGAAGGAGGGCATTAAGGAATCCCCTATCATCCAACATGAGGTACTCAGCAAAGTTGTATAATGTGGAAGGACTCGATCATAAGGTGCATGAACCAGTAACTGTACTGGGAATGACCGACATGCAAAGTCAAGATAACCGAGGAATGGCCGAATCAGGTTTCAACTTCCTTCGAACAAGAGAATAAAGGCGAATGGTGACTGAATGTAGGTAGAATAGACTCGATATGAAAAACTGGGACATCTCTGCGACATAGGAGGCATCGACAGAGGCTCCATAGGGATTGGAAACTTAACTAGTAAGTGGAGATAAACTCAGATAAACGAGTACAACTCCTAAAGTCAAACTATTAACCCAACCAATGGATGTGATATACAGTGCTCTGTTTGAAGGTGACATGACTCGACTGCTGCCAAAGATAACATATTTTCTTGTCTGACTTTTTGGTTTTTTAATTTTTTTGGACTTTTTCAAATATTTGAAAAGCTTGAAAAAGAATAAAATTTCTTTAAAATTACAGACTAGGAGGAGATGAGTATCAAATGGGAAAACAAACTAGTTCCAAGGAGTGGAACATACCTATGATCAATGCAAGGATACATGTGTAGGATAGCGACACTTAGGGGAAATTCCCCTCCCGATAAAAATAGGGAATCAAGTTGCAAAGGATATATAAAATGGCTCTGTGTGGTTAGACATGAGACAAGCTTGGGCTACATGGCTGATACTCAAAGTCAGGGAAGCTGACATAAGGCTCAATGAGGCAAGAAAAGCTCATGATAATGCAATTACAACTTGACATAAGGGAGTCTAGGGGAAAAAGGCCAGCAAAAGATCAAGAGGAGTATGAGGCTCTTGCGAAATGTCATGGCAATACTATACAACGGACTACCACACCCTAAAGGACAAAACTGTTGGCATGGGCACCAAATGCAAATAAGGAGCTAACTAGGGTACCCATGTAAGGTCAAGCTCTACCATTCTAATCATCTAATCATGCCACTTCTAAAAAAACAAGAAGGTTCCGTGACAAGATAGAATGGGTTCGCACCTATAGTTATAATGAAACGATCATAAGGTCATGCAAAATGCAAATGGAGGTGAAACCTAACCTATATGCCAGTTTAAACATGATATCTGAAATCGTCATGAACGGGTCAAAACAATGGTCGAAACGGTGCTCAAAACGCTCTCCTACATCATATATTAGTAAAAAACGGTCCGAAACTATAGAAAAGGGGGTAAAAATTTGAAAAAATTTGAAAAAATTTGAAAAAGTTCTATAAATAGTAAAAAATTAAAAACATTATATAACATTTGAAATTTTTACCCAATTGAGCTCAGAATTTCAAACGCGAATTCTGGGAGATCCAGCCAGCGGAATTCGCCACCGTTTTTTCCAGGTAATTTCCCATGCCCTTCTCTTTCATTTTCATGTAAATTTTTCAACTTTCCATGGTCCAATTTAATTTCTAGGCCACCCTAAAGTATGCACCACGGCCCACATGGAAATCAAGGATTTTTCTGCATATAGGGTTGGACATACGCGGAAAAAGGCCTCAAAGTCGCATACATACGCGGTTGTTTAGCAAACAGTCGTGTATGCGACTGCGTTCAAGTTTTCTAAGACTTCTAATGACCCAAACTTGAATTAAATGTGCAGGATGGTTCTAGAATGGAGGGAACATGAGCATGGGGATGTAGAAGAAGCAGTACGAGGTGATCTAATGGCACAACAGGCTCTTCGTGCATGCAGGATGTACAAGTTTTGGTGTCTTGGTGGCTTAAGGGCCAAACCAAGACTACTGCAGATGCTAGTAGACTACTGGGATCATGAATTAGAGTCTTTCCAGATTGACGGGATGTCCCTCACCATAGAAGTGGAGGACATATGCTTTATTACTGTATTGTCCCTATGGGGGGAAGTGGTGAACCTACGTTCTCGTGGGTCCATAGGTGGCCTCACCATAGATGAGTACATAGCAATGTATTGTTATTTGGATATGGAGAAGGTTGGGATTCAGATCCGAACTAACTCCATACACGTGCTAGGTCTAAAGGCCATACTACTGACACTGGGCAGGATAGCAGGGCTAGCCTCACTCCACCAAGCCTCACGGCCTCTGATGTTCTATGCAGTGGAGTGTATGAGACCCAAGATTTATGATTGGAGCACTGCACTATTGGGTAACATGAAGCACCAAATCAGCGAGTACAAGATGGGAAGAGTACGAAACTTTGGTTTCAGTAGCATACTGAGCACATTTTTCTTTGAGTGTGTTCTAGGATTGAGCCCTAGAGTTGACGTTCCTCTTCATAGGGTTCGAGATCCGGTCCAACGACGTTGGACATATGCAATGCACAAACTAGGTGGAGGTAGGGTGTCCAACCCCTATCCAGCTGATTTCTTTCCATGATGGTGGCGACATATAGTTTCCATTGATGACTACCCCTATGCAGGGATAGATTTTTGGGGAGATCCCGATATGCCACTACCACCAGGATTGGCATACGGTGACATTGGTAACGAATCCCAACCCTCTTTTTAAGTTTTTTGAGTTATTAAATTTTTTTTGTGTTTTTTGATATATGGAATCAAAAAGACATGTTTTTACGTGACAACACATAGTGACATCCTGTCATATGTATGCAAATGTAGGACCATGGCAGCCTGAAGGCTTCCCTTGTCATAGATGAAGGGGAAGAGGAGATGATATTATGGGTGTGGATGCGGAGAGGGCGCTCCAAAGCATTCATACCAACTTCGTGCGGCTGACACACAGGGTACCTATGGTGCAGGTTGAGGACCTTCCTGAGGCCATGCAGTGTCAGGTGGTGGGTGTGCCACGAGCATGGGTGTAGTTGTTTCAATAGCTAGCTAGATCTGTGGTGACATTCCACGATTAGAACCCCCCTCCTCCTCCCCAGGATTAGATACCTGGGAGTGATACATTTTGTACTACCATGTATTTATATTTTGGTGGCTTGGAAGCCCCATTTTTGTATTATGGCACTATGTATTATAACATTTTGGATGTTTAATGCAAAACTTTTATGATGATTGGTTTATTTATTTACATGTGTAAAAATGTATGTTTGTGATGAGCTTATTGTCTATGAAACAAATGCCAATATAACACGTAATTAGCATATGAGTCAGCAACTTGATTATAAATTCTTGGAACATGTATGTATGTTATGTTGTCAAATTGCCGTTCTAACAATCTCACACGTAAGAATCTTCCTAATAATGTTAGATCTCTAACATGATACAAGCCATTAAGCTGTGACACTACTAACTCCGAATCAAGACGTACCTCAAGAGATAGAACACCATGTGAAATGGCATCCTGTAGAAGCTCGATAACGGCACTATATTCAGCAACATTGTTTGAAGAGGGCCATAAAGATATGCCTCCTGAAGACAATACATGACCCATAGGAGTATAAATCACCCAAGTGGCAGAGGCTGAGTGTTGAGTGTGACGGTTTGCACCATCCGCAAATCCTATATAGATGGAAGACTCCACTGATATTTTCCATAAGAAATGGAAGCTAATCAACAAATCCAATCACCATAAGGAAAACCTAACTATGCAAAATGCTGTACAATAATATACAATAGTCAGCCGTGGCTGAAAATCATGCATAGTAATTTTTAAGGTAGAGCCCATTTCTAGGCTCAGCTAAGGCCATCCCTTCGTAATCTACTAGCTCATAAACACCCTTCTCTAACACATGTTTAACCACGTAAGGACCATGCCACATGGGGTTGAATTTTACTACCCCCAAGGGTTCTTTATCTTGATACCACAAAAGGACCAAATATCCTTCACTAAACTTACTTGGATGAATAGATTTATCATACTGGACCTTAACGCGACGCTTATTCACCTCTAGAGCCACTAAAGCATCTCGGCACTGCTCATCAAGCTGCTCTAAATGGAACAAACGTTCCTCCAATGGGGAAGTGTCTGGTAAGAGCTCTATGGATAGCTTTAAAGAAGGGATTTCGCACTCAACCGGCAATATAGAATCCACTCCATGTACAAGTTGATATGGAGAAAAAACAATGGCAGTATTAACCGCGGTCCTATAAGCCCATAAATTAGGATATAACATGATATGCCAATTGGTCTTTCTTTGTGCGGAGGTTCGTTGGAGAATGGAATTGAGTGATTTGTTCACTGCTTCAACCTGTCCATTCGCTTGAGGGTAATAAGAAGAAGAATGCTTCCACTTATACCCTAACTTCGAGGCCAATTATTCCATCATCCGATTCTGAAAGTGCCTACCATGGTCAGTGAAAAGCTCTTTCAAAATACTGAACCGAGTAATAATCTGGTTGAATATGAAGTGTGCAACTGTCTCACCGTCGGATTTAATTGTGGGCATAGCCTTAGCCCATTTTGTGAATTAATCAACAACCACGATAATATGATGATGCCCCCCAGCTGAAGCTGGGTTGCAATCCATGAAATAAATCCCCCACTTAGTGAAGGGACTGGTGGTGATAATTGGATATAACAGGGCAGGACACGAGCGCATATTATGTGCGAACACCTGGCAAGGGTGGCACTTCTTGACCGCATTAACCCAATCTTTAAAGATCGACGACTAGAAATAACCCGCTCTCAAGATTTTTTGGACTATAGATAGCCCAGATAAATGACCACCACATGCCCCTCCATGGCAATCATTCAGCACAAGCTCAGCCTCTTCATGAGTTAAACAATGACGTAAAATGGAATCTACCCTATGGTGGTACAATGTGTTATCCACTATGAGGTAATTCTTGGATACGTGACGTAATAGTCATCGTTCATCCCATGAAAGGTGAGTAGGGACCTTCAATATTTGTAAATATATGATAATATCCCCATACCATGGATCCAAAGTTGATATTAAGAATATGTGCTCATCGAAAAATGTATCTTCACAAGCCTCCTCCTCCTCCTCACTCGGGAAATCAGATATAAGCTCCGCAAAAATCAACGATTTCTTTGATTTTGCTGAAACAAACTTGAGATCGAATTCTTGCAAGATGATAATCCACTTATTATACTTTCCCTCTATCATCCTTCTAGTGAGGACGAACTAAAATGGATTGACATGGGAAACCACCAAGGTCTGGTGAAAGAGAATATATTGTCTCAATATTTGAACCGCATGAACGGTAGCTAAGGCAAGCTTCTCCACATGGGAATAACGAATTTCCGCATCTATAAGGTTCTGTCTTAGATAATATATGACATGCTCTTGGAGATCCTCATCCTCTTGAACCAAAACCATACCAATCGTCTCCATAGACGTGGCCACATAAAGAAGAAAATCACAGCTATAGTTAGGTGAACTAATCACCGGGGCCAATGCTAAGGCTTGCTTAAGCGCATCAAAGGAATCCTGAGCTCACTCATCCCAGCAAAAGGTAGTGTCCTTCTTCAAAATACGCATAAAGCCTCTAGTCAAATTGGCAAAGTTCACGATGAATCTCTGTAAGAATTTTGCCATGCCCTGCAAACATTCAAGATGTCTAATGTTTCTCGGGGGAGACAATTGAAGTATTACCTCAACCTTCAAAGGGTCGACTCTTATACCCTCTTTGGAGACAATGAAACCTAATAAGCGACCAGACTTCATGCAAAATATGCACTTGTGAGGATTTAACCTGACCAAATAATGGTGACACCTTTCGAACACTAATCTCAAATGGTAGGAATGACGCATCCTTTGACAAGAATGAGCAGCAAGGTCATCCAAAAACACTTCAATAGTTGATTTGAGATCATGGAAGATCAAGGTCATAGCCCGATGAAAAGTGGCTCCGACATTTTTAAGGCTGAAAGGCATCTTCCGATATGCAAAGGTACCCCAAGGACAAATAAAGGCAGTCTTATGTTGGTCTTTAGGTTTAATCTGTATCTGATTGTATCCGAAAAATCTGTCCATAAAGGAAAATACCTCGCTTCTCGCACACTCATCCAAAATTTGATCAATAAATGGTGTGGAAAAATTATCCTTAGGACAGGCATGATTCAAGTCACGAAAATTAGTGCATATACAGATTGTTCCCCACTGGAGTTGCCAATTCTGTTATGGAGAGAAATTCCTATGGCTTGGGGTACCACAATAGACAACTTGACTCCATAAATCAATCCTTTCCTATATGCAAGAGAAACCAAATATCTAACACTAAAGGATCAAGATTCGTACCTTATTCTGGATGATTGATGTAGATCCTTGTTGAGCTTTCTAGCTCCACCTTGAATTGATAAATTGTTTCCTCAACATTCAATAAACAAGACAAGCATGCTATATATAATTGTGTTAGACCTACTCTAGCATATATAATCAATAACATATAAGCATTTGAAATCATCCATGGATTAAATATTCATTCAAATACACATTATTGGATGGGAAAAGATATTTCTATTAATATAAAATAGATATTACAATAGAGACAACCTCTGTCAGCACATCTGCGAATCAGAGAAACTGAGTCCCCCACTTGGGCCTCCACCACTTCAATCCTCCATCTCTCGATAGCAATATCACAAGCAAAGGGAAAGCTTGGGAAGAACACAAAAGTGCTCCAAGGGACAAAGGGATGTAGACTCAAGTATAAGCTCCGGAAACAATGGACTATAATTTTCTTGCTCTCAATTCCTCATGCCTTTAATGTATCCAAATGGTTCCTTATATAGCTCTTCAATGGGGTAATGAAAGGTCGAATCCAAACGATCTCAAGGCATATGGAAGGCCAGGAGACAAGTGAGTCAGATCCACATCAAGGAAAACTCCAAAAGAATTTGGCCTTTTGCACACATCCCGATGTACACAGTTTTAGGGGTCAAACCCGCGTATATACATGATAAAGGGTTTAAAAGTCACGTATGGCAATTTTTGCGTGTTTTTAGCGATGATCTTGGAAACATCAAAGGAACAAAAATGGTCCATGGGGTCCAAGGAGTCTGCAGAGGGATAGGGAAGGCCATAAAAATGTGATTCACCATGTGTGGTAAAATCAGCTATAACAACACACATCCAACTCCACTTCATCTCATTGTAGCAGTTGGCCCCTTTGCAAAATGGGGCATAGAATTCATGCACTGTAGACCTACCTCAGCTAGGGGGCATGGATACATTATCGTGGCTGTGGAATATTTTAAAAAATGGGTTGAGGAAATGCCCACATGTGCCGAAGATGGTAAGACTGCTGCATTATTCTTATTTAACCATATCATTGCAAGATTCGGGATTCCTATGGCCATTGTGACCTACCATGGGTCATGTTACCACCTAAGTTGTACTTAGTGGTTTTTATCAAGTGAGCCTGGTGAACCGGACAGGGTTAACTTGTTCGGACTTCAAAAAGACCTTTGGAAGTACTTCTGGGAAGTGCTTGTTGTATCATATCACATGTTCATACCCCATGGGGGAATTGTAATAAATGTTCTAGCATGATAGTGTCTGTAAAAGACTCGGTCTCTTAGAATTCATTTGTCAATCCGATCAGCCCAGGGTGTTTTTTCCCTTGGTTATTATTGGTTGTTGAATAAACGACTGATAATTTTTGAGTTTTTCACTCCATACCTCCAAAGTTGGGGTGGTCGGCTTGACATTTGTGCCTATTGAGGTTATTAGAGTCTATGTGTCAATGTGTAAGCATGTTAGACATCATTTTTGAGTCATATGAACATCTCTAAGTCCCCCTAGGTGTTTTTCAATTTTTCAATTTTTTAGTTTTTTCAGTGTTTTTTATTAAATTTTAATTTTTCCAAAAACTTAGGCTATTTTTTAATAGTTTAATTGGAAAAATTGAGTCTGTAATAAAAGTGGGCCAAATAATCGGTTTCAGTCATGTAGGTGCTCATTTTCAAGCTAAGAGCACCATGTAAACCCACGGACCCACTCTTTCCTAAGTTTTGTGTGATCTTCCATCACTCAGGTCCGAAATCCCCAAAAATCAATTATTGATTATTTTAATTTGAATAATGGAGCAAATCCAAAATCAATAAATCAATGGATTCTCAACCGATTTGACTGAAATCAATCAGATCTGGAGAAGATTGACTGGATCTGACAAATCCTTGACTAAAGGAGGGGATCAAATCAGATCCAGAGCTGATCTACAGTGGTATTCATTGGGAATTGTGCCCTCTCTCTCTCTTCCACACGTGTGGACTCTCTTGGATGCTCTATGGGCCGATGTGGTAGTGTATGGGTTGATGTGTTAGCCAGATCAGGCCCCCGGTTGACAAGTAGGCTCAGTCCATACTCAGTTGTGCATTGATGAACTCTCCATCAGTTGATTTCACTTGATTCCATGAGGAATTGCGCCCCCCCTGGGCTAGATGGCCTGCAAATTGTATAAATCCT
>LPNX011057953.1:0-54151 GCA_001517045.1 Pseudotsuga menziesii
AGGCTTTTAGTGGGATTTTCAGGGAAATATGGTAGGTAAATGGACGAATGAGCCATGAAATGGGGTCGATGAGGTAGTTAACCATTTTTGGGTGTTAACAAAGACTGACAGTCCTACCAAGAATACAAACCTTGAGAAAAAAGGTCAGGATTCATTAGACCTAGATAGCCTACAAAGAGTTATTAAAAAACCGTCTAATGAAATCATTGATTTAAAGAAAGACACTTTTGAAAACACTCCTCCAAAAGAACCACCCACACAACCTTTCAGAAGGCCTTTCCCGAATACAGCTCCTAGACAAACTCCACTGGCTGAAGCTAACAGTGTTGAAGAAATTAACAGTTTCCTCAAGCTGCTAGTTTCAGGTCTAGAAACATCATCTGAAAACGAAACTCAATCTTCAAGACAGAGTTTTGAAGGCACCCAAGATAAAGATAATGACACAGAAGATAAACCTCCTCAAGTCATCAGCCATTTCTGGGATACTTCAGAATTGACTGATGACGAAGATGTAGGTGTTGTCAATGTAAACCAGCAACAGTATAACACGAGAAGCAAGAAAGATCAACCCCTAGGGGAACCTTCCACAACTGCTACAGATAATACTTCAGCTGCACAAACAAAAACTCAACCTGCAAATAGTAAATCTGCACCAACTCTTGATCTAGAATATGATCTGATTGAAGATTTAAAGAAAATCAGGGTTAATATCTCCATCTATGAACTACTTAAGTTACCAGTGATTAGGGATAAAATGATGCAAGGGGTCTCTCCAACTAAAAGTGGAAAAACTCCTTCAAGTCAAAACAGCCCTGCTAACACTAAAGATAACCCAAGAAAATCTTCAGTCAATGCATCATCCATAGGCAAGAAATCTGATTCTTCAACCCCACCTTTTTTACTTACGTTTGAAATATGCAATCGTAAAGTACATAACTGCATGATAGACTCAGGGGCCTCCAAGAATGTGATGCCATACTCTGAATGTAAAAAACTTAATGCTGTCCCTGTGCCTTGTGATACAAGTATTGTACAGCTGGATCGTTCAAACGTGAAAGTGATAGGTAAGTTGAAAGAAGTGCTGATAAGGTTAGCCTCGAATCCCCAAGTCCATTTTATTATTGATATAATCGCAGCAGACATCCCAGAAGCATATGGTCTATTTCTCAGCAGAGATTGGTCTGAGAAACTGAATGGATATTTCGCTACTGATTGGTCACACTTATGGATATCTCATAATGGTCGCCCTAATAAAATCAGAATTGATCGGGAACGCTACATGAAACATACCGTCACCGAATTGGATGATTCCAATGAACCGGTATTATTCACCGATACAATAATGGGCAACTATATGGCAGATTCTTTCTTTCGGGATTTTGAAGCTGAAACTTCATCAATAACAGGTGTAGAACAGCAGTTTGAAATTTGCCATTTTGCACAAATTACAGATGAGATTCCAGCCCCAAATGCGGCACACTTAGATCTGAACAATGGTCTTTGGTCTTTATATTTCGATGGATCTAAGTCAAAAGAAGGGGCTGGTGCAGGTTGCTTGCTGATAGATCCCTATGGGAAAATATATTTCATTGCCTGCAGGTTAGAATTCGAATGCACCAACAACGTGGCTGAATACGAAGCTTTGATTCAAGGGCTGAAAAAAGCAATTAACCCAGGAGCCAAGGCTTTAGTAGTGTTAGGGGACTCTGATATAATTGTCAGACAGGTACGTAACACCATACACTGCATTGCTGGGCACCTGAGAAACTATCAGGCTGAGGTATGGAATTTATTATCAGCATTTGAAGCATTTAACATAAGTTCCATCCCTCGTTATCTAAATCAGGAAGCTGATCTTTTAGCTAATGTTGCTTCAAGATTAATTCCATCCGAAAGAATGCTTACTGATTCATTCTTGGTTGAATTGCTTTTCAGACCTTCTATACTTGACAACGTAGCAAATTGGAGAGTCTTCGACAACAACGAGCAGTTGATCGATTTTTCTGACTTTGAAGGATACTTTTAAGGATGCGGTCATTGACGAAATGACTCACGATGAGGATCTATATAATTTTGCGGTAATCCATAAGCCTTGCTCAATTCAGGAATCTCTCAATCAGGTTAGTGCTCTTCCCAGATCAGTAATCAAACTTGAGAAATTCTATGACTTAAAGGATAAATTTAAAGCTGCAAGGAATTGTAAAACTAATAGCTCTGTCATGCAATCTGACATTGTAAATCTAGGAACTGAGCATAACCCTCAATGTGTAAATCTGGGCAGTACATGTACTGCCCAGGAAAAAACAGCCTTCATTAAACTCTTCAATGAGTTTAAAGACATATTTGCATGGACGTATGACGACCTGAAAACATTTGACCCTAATATAATGCAACATGTCATTCCTATGAAACTAGAGGCTAAGCCTTTTCAACAAAAATTGAGGAAAATGCATCCCAGCCTAGAACCAGCTGTCAAGAAGGAGCTGAATAAACTCCTTGCTGCCAGAATAATTTTCCCAGTTCGGCATGCACAGTGGGTAGCAAATCTGGTACCCGTGAGGAAGAAAAATGGTGACATCAGGTTATGTGTCGACTTCCAAAACCTGAATAAGGTTTCAGATAAGGACAATTATCCTGTTCCTCCGATGGAGAAAATCTTCCAACAGGTCTCCGGATCTGAAATGTTTTCACTACTAGATGGTTTTTCAGGGTACAACCAAGTGTTGGTATCCAAAGCTGACCAGTTGAAAACAACTTTTAGGACTCCTTGGGGAACCTATGTGTATAGGAAGATGCCATTCGGTCTCATAAATGTCGGAGCAACATTTCAGAGGCCAATGGATATCGCCTTCAGAGGTCTGCTCGGTAAGTTTGTTGTTATTTATCTTGATGATGTTACCGTCTTTTCAAAAAACAGAACTGATCATTTAACTCATCTCAGGAGAGTTTTTGAGCGTTGCAGGAAGTATGGGATTTCTCTAAATCCTAAGAAATCTATCTTTTCAGTCACAGAAGGTAAGTTGCTGGGTTTTATTGTTTCTAAACAAGGCATCAATATTGATCCAGAATGTACCCGTGCTATATCACAGATTTCGATGCCTCACTCAAAAAAGTCTATGCAGTCGTTTCTTGGAAAGATTAATTTTGTTTCTAGATTTATTCCTGGGTTCACGGAAATTGTTAGGCCGCTTCAGAAAATGATAAAAAAAGATGCCGATTTTAAATGGTCTACTGATGAGAAGCAATATTTTCATAACATCTTAAAAGCTATTGCTGAAGCTCCTACTCTAACTAGCCCAGATTTTTCCAAACCTTTCATTTTGTATACGCTTGCTTCTGATTCTTCTTATGCTGCTGTTCTGACACAGAAAAACCAGGAAAATAATGAAGCTCCTATCACTTTTATGAGTTCTGGTTTGAACAGTGCAGAATTAAATTACCCAGAAGTAGACAAGCAAGCTTTCGCTGTTTTCAAATCTGTTAAACATTTCAGGCCTTACTTGCTGAAGTCCCACACCAAAGTCATTGCACCATATTCTACAGTTAGAAATCTCTTGGTACAAAAGGATCTTGGTGAAAAAAGAGCACATTGGGTCACAGCACTTCAGGAATACGACCTGGAAATAAAACCTTTAAAGATTGTCAGGGGACAAGGGCTTTGCAAGCTAGCAGCTGGGTCTGCGGACAGTTCTGAACCAGATCTGCACTTCTTTAGCGAACCTTCTTTATTTGAAAGGGAAGTTTTTCCGATCTCCACTCCTCCTGATTCTTGGTATGACGATATTAAGTTCTTCTTATTGCATGGGACCGCCCCTAAACATTTAGACCCACGTCATAAGAGGGCTTTGAGATTGAAATCTACACCTTATCAGCTTATTGATAACATTTTGTTTAGAAAGAATTTCGAAGGAGTTCTCCTTCGTTGTCTAGAAAGAAATGAGGCTGATAATGTGTTATCTCAACTACATGCAGGACCAACTGGAGGGCACTTTAGCGGAGAAACCACTGCACATAAGATACTTAAAGATGGCTACTACTGGCTCACTTTGTTTAAAGACGCATATGATTTCGCCAGGAAGTGCCAAGAGTGTCAAAAAGCTGGAGGTAGACTGAAGAAGGCAGCGTTACCCCTCCAGCCGGTTATTATCGAAGTCCCATTTCAGCAATGGGGTCTGGATATTGTTGGCCCAATCACACCAGCTTCTTCACAGCAACATAAATACATATTGACAGCCACAGACCACTTCACTAGATGGGTTGAAGCCATCCCTTTGTGAGTAGTTAATTCGGAACATGTGATATCTTTCCTTGATTATTTTATTATCACCAGATTCGGTGTTCCTGAATCTCTGATGTTTGACAATGTAACTTATTTCTCCTCTGTTAAATTAACTGAGTATGCATTGGAAAAGGGAATAAAATTAAAGTATTCAGCTAATTATTATCCCCAGGGTAATGGGTTAGCTGAATCTTCTAATAAAAATTTAATCAAGATTCTGAAACGTACGGTGGTAAATCATCACAGGAATTGGCATAACGCCTTACCGAATGCCTTGTGGGCTGACATAGTGACTCCCAAAGCTGCTATAGGAAACTCTCCATTTTTCCTGGTATATGGCAAGGAGGCTATTTTGCCTCCTCATTTGTTCTTACCCTCTTTACAGCTTTCCCAGTCAGTGCAGGAGACACCATGTTCTGCCATGGAGCATCGAATTAACACCTTGCATAAATTGGAGGAAGATAGGGAGTTGGCTAGGAAAAAGTTTGAAAAACACCAGCAGACCGTGAAGCGTTGGTTTGACCTCAGAAAGTCAGTCAGTCGGGATTTGGAAGTAGGTGACTTAGTCCTGATATGGGACAAGGAACATGAAGATAAAGGAAAACATACGAAGTTCCAATGCCTGTGGCTGGGACCATTTATTATTACAGAAAAACTTGGTCCTAGCACTTTCAGGTTACAAACATTGGAAGGTGAAATTGACAACCTTCCAGTAAATGGTCACCTAATTAAGAGATATTTTTGCTGATCCCCCTCAAGGGATTACCTTGTATATACCTGTGTGGTGTGTTTGCTTGATGGATTTCATTTCGTTTTCTTTTTTATTTATTTGCTGTTTTCTTTGTGTGTTGTGAACCTGATAAATTCATCAAACCTCAAAATGATGGCTCATTTCAAGTTCTGTAATTGATCTGTAAATCGTGCACGAAGACATTACTATCCTAGAAATTGTCATTCTGTTTTACTTCTTGAACAGAGAATGGTGTTTTCATCATTCTAGATGTTACCAGAAAGGCTTAAACCATGTTAATATTAATTAAATAAACAGTCTCTGCAAAGATTTTCCCAAAGGGATTGGGACAGTACTTGGTAAAGTTATCTATTTAAATCTTTTACACCATCCCTTCTCGTAAAGAGGATCAGATTTGCCTCCCTATATGCTAAGATAATATCATTTGGGATTAACAATAATTACGTTCTGGATAAGGATGGGCTGGAACATTTGCAAAAACAATCTGAAGGACAAAAGGTCTCATAATGAGCTGATCTGCTCAGGATCATAGGTTTGCATCCAGTAACATTGTCGTCTCCGGTCACCAAGCCTGGGCAATGACCCTTGGATGGAAAACTTTGAGGGGTGAAAGGTATCATTACTAGCCAGTTCATTTTACTATAATGTAGACTAGTGACTGACATGGTTACTATCTGGTTACCAAGCCTGAACCATGGCCTTCATGAGTAATAAAATTAAAAGAAAATAATGGTAACAATTCACCCCGACCAGAATTGTATATTTATAACTAGCAGATGGGATACTAGCATTCTATGGGTTTTGAAGCAACCCTGTCGAGGCTATGGACGCCTGCTGGCAGTAGGGCTATGCTTGTGGTATTGAGATTTTATTCTTTAAAACTAAACCATTTTACTGTTTTACTCTTTAAGGACTGATTTTTGTTGGCAATCTGATTTTTATCAAATGAATCACTGAAACTATAATTCTCTGGTAATTTTTAGAACTGTGAAATACTTGAATATGTTTGAGATGTTAAAATAGTATTTTTTATACAATGGCTCATATTAAGGATTTGATTTCTTCGCTCGCATGATTTCAAGTTAAAGAACAGAGATAACTGTTCCGCCCAGCAAGTCGCCATCTGTTTTGCCCCTGCTCAACAGCCTTTAAAAACATATTTCATCAAACAAAATCCCATTTTGTTTTGATGAAATGTTCAAATTTTAAAGGGACAAATCTAATGAATTTCCAGCTACTGAAAGGGTGGCCTTCGTTGAGATACTGATTCTGTGAAATTCCATTTTTTAAACAACCTTGGTGAACTATGTTAGGTTAGCGAAATCACTACTATAAAGTTATTATTTTGGGTGCATGTGTATTAATGATTCTTACATCTGTTTTGGTCAGCCTAGTCTTGCATCTTATCCAAAACATTACAAATCTATTTTATTGATTGATTTCGTTACTATAACTATTTACAAGCTCACGACATTGCAATAGTTGATCTCGGTATGGTTTGGCACATTACTATCGATTTTATTTATGAGTTGATTAATGATTATCAATGGTCGGTTCGCTATGACTTTGGTAAAAACCTAGAGCATGAAATCCAAGTGTTTTACGTGCCATATCCGCCTTATCCTAAGTCCACAAACCATGGTTGATATTACCACAAATGTTTATGCTGATCATTATTATATGGTCTGAATTGGAAAGTCTAGTTCGACGTGATGGTTTGTAATTATTGTTCGCCACCTTTGAAGGGTAAGTCAAATTTATGGTAGGGGGATATGCATTATGGTTCATCGTCAGATTGATTTATGTCATAGCCTCCATCCTGATATACCTGTTGCAAAATTGATATGCTATCATGACACTGGTACTCACCCTGTCCATCACGTTTAAGTCTTGGTACTTGTCCTCCGTCGTGGCTGCCTGTTAATGGAACACTTGTTCTGTGTACAACGAGGGGTCTCATATCATTAATGCCAGTTAAATAATGATAACATGAGTTATCTGGAGTCTTCGACCGTCATTCCTCATTAATCAATTACCTCTCTGAGCGATAATGCTTTCGTTTATGCCGAACTTGCAGAGGTATAGTCTGCCTTTATGCATGGCTTATTCGGTTTATCACAGGGTGAAATTTCATTACCTGTTCTTGCTTAGTCTTTACCCGGAGTGCTCGTTCTCAAATCTGCTGTCTGGTGCTGAGCTGTGGTATCTATTTTGTGTGCGGTTACATGCTCTAACGTGGCCAGTAATGGTGCCAGTAGTAACGGTTGAGCCCTGCGAAATGACTTTGCTGAATTCGAACCCCGAACTGTTAACAAAGGTTCAGGCTATTGGGTGGATGCCGTTCATAAGTAAATTCTCCAATTCGAACCCCGAAGTCACAAGGGTTTTCTCTCTCTCTCTGGTTGATTTTCAGGCAGAAGTGGGTGACCTCCGTTTTCAGGTGGATGAGAGATCAGTGGCGGTTGCTACTGGCCTGTCGCTGACCGGCGAGAGATGGTTTAAATACAGGAAGATGGACATGACTGAGTGGTGCCAACTGCTAAAGAACCCTAGTCAAGAAGTGTCATTTCGCAGTGGAGTAGCTCGCAAGTACTTCAAAAAGGAATGGCGTCTTGTTCTCGACTTGATCCACAGATACCTGACTTGCGAGGGCCGCTTGTCTTCATCGTATGTCTATCATCTCAGGCTTATGTCTGCGTTTATAGGTTTTCCTTTGAACTTACCTTATTATCTGTTGCAAAGTCTGTTTAAGATGTTTGCTGCCATTAAAAAGGGTCCTAAGAATGTTAGTCATAGTCTATTTCACCATGGCTTAGTTCGCATGTTGATTGACAAGGAGCTGTCGAAATCAAATCTGTCTTGGGATGAGTTCGTTGAGTCCAATGGTTTTTCCTCTTTCTGCCATTGCCAGTTTGAAAACCCTGAAGATTGCAACAAGCATAAAGGACCTAGTCCAGCGTCAGTCTTCTCTTCACGCAAACCCCTGTCAAACCCTGGCCGTATGAGTCCCGAACCTTGCAAAGATCCTGTGTCTAACCCACCAAGAAGGGTTGATACTCCTCTGGTTTCTAAGCGTGTGAGGAGGTCTGCATCTCTGTCATCGATTACCCCACAAAACAATACAGATAAAATGTGCAATCGTGGGCGAAGCGGACCGAAAGCCAAGTTGGTAGGTAGGTTCACCAGGAGCATGGAAAAAGGCAATGCTGTTAAAACCCCCGTGATAGACAATATTCAAGTTGGAACTGTGGTCTTAGATGATGAGGAGACGAATATCTCTCTGCCTGTTAGTGATAATATTGTTCATACTGAGTTCATTTCGAACCATGTTGATGAGAGTCCTCTCGTGATTGGCAAAGACATTCTTGTGTGTAAAAAAGATGCCTGAGAGGAGCATGTTATTGGTCCTCCATTTAAAGTGAAGTCTGTGGAAACAAGCTCGCCTGTTCTTCGTGAAGTCGGGGATATAATGCATCCTCTGTTCATTAATTGTCTTTTAGACAAAATATGTAAGATGGAAGAAAGGATGAATGAAATTTTAGCCAATCGTGATTCGATGGAGGCCGATAATCTGAAGTTAAAAGAGAAAGTGGATTTGAGTGACAAGCATCTTGTACGTCTCAAAAACCATAAGAACAAACTGATCCGAAGGGTTTTGAAATTACAGACTGAGAATGATAAAAATGAAGAGAAGCTTCGGGAGCTTAATGCTTAAGTCACACTCATGCAGTTTAGGGGGCAATCACCGAGCCAGTCGAGTGGTGTGAATATCCAAGTTTTCAATGCACCTGTGAATTTGTGATGTCTTTAGGTTTATTTGCTATCAGCTTCATATTTTGAAGTTTGATGGATTGACGACCAGGTTACCTCTGTACGGGTACTGATTTGTTTTATTTTTGTTTATTATATAGCATTTGGCTTTTCGATTTTTATTTGTGTATTGATATTATTATTTGTTATCTGGTTTATTGCAGGTGATATGGTTGCTGTTCGTGTTTTGATGACTGTCTATTTTTTTGGATGATCTCCTACGTGATCGAAAACAAAAACGACTATCAAACTTTCCAGGTGTTGTTTTATTGTTGAGATCCTCGATTTTTATGGATCGAATCTTACCATTTCTTGGCGTTTTTACGTATGTGGAAAAATGACATGTCCTACTTGTCATTTTTAATGGAAATTGGTTAGATGGTTCGATCTTGGCTATCTCTAGTTTTTAGGACTGTTTGTTTTTGAATATTAGATGTATTTAAGGAGAGATAGCAGGTGGAATAGGGGGTCGATAGTTTGGGGAACAAGGATAACAAGATTGCGGTTTGATCTTCTGTAACTGGAGACAGCTTCCTGTTAGCAGATACAATCTTTAAACTGGTGATAAATTATATATATGTTTTACAGTTTTATGCTTAACTCATGTGTATGCTATCCTTAGTCTTGTTACCGTTTTCTATATTATGCATGTTTGTCATAATCTCTTTTATGATATTGTGCAAATGCATTATGTTTTAGCTATTGACTTATGCTGGTATCAACCTGTTAATTAATGCCATGTTATAAATTGGTGTCTGACATCGTTATATGCATGGTTACATGTCTATTGCATGATCTTGATGATTTCTAAATTTTTTTTCGAACATCTTTAATATTATTGATAGTCCGGTTAGCAGATCTGATATTCAGTATTCATTTTTTGCTCTTGATCAGGATAGTACGTAGATTAGGATAGTTTGTTTTTATTTTTTGATTATCTTGTTAAAAAATCTATTGGAAACAAATTTCTATATTTATGTTATATACTGGTTACTCTTTTCATCATTGATTATGTACAGACGTAAATAATGTATCTTTGTTTATAATCCAGTCTGTTAATAGCTATTTATTTTGCTACATTAATAAACTGATTTAACTTAGTTTATTAACACTGTAATTAATAACATTTATTAATTTGTACAGACTTAGATCCGTAACTGATAAATAACTAGTAGTGCTAGATCTATCTATTAGATTTTTATGCAGTTTAACCTACAGGCTAACAGAGCCTTTAAACCTGTCGAGAACAACCATCTCAAACAGCTTGGAACCTGCTTTAAGGATCCCGGTCTGGGTTGTATCCCCCGTTGCGTGCATAGTCATCTACGTGCGTCAACAAGACTAAAAGAAGAACACTAGATTAGCTTCTAGGTTTCATTTCTTATTTGCATAGTAAACTTCTTTTTCCTTCCTTTAAAAAAGAATTTTTTTTACTGAGCTTAGGTTATCCTCATTAAACATTAGACATTGGTTCTCTGATTGGATTTTCAAGGTTTTAGGCTCTTCATATTCTATTGTCTCTCATGCATTTAGAACTATCTCAATCAAAATAAAAAATATGGTAGTTTTAAGTTAGATTTGCTTATGTTTTGAGAAAATCGAAAAAATAGAGGGCATTTGCATATAGTGTGCTTGTTGGTTTTTATTTTAGGAAAATAGATTCTTCCCCTTCTTTTTGCTTTTGAAAAAGAGAAATCAGTTTTGTAAAATATTGCTTGTCTTTGATTTGATGTTCATGACTGTTGTCTGGAAGTATTTTTGGTCTTGAAACAAAAAGAAAATACCCTCTTTCCCTCCCGTAATGATCCGGATTTATGCGTGAACGAAATGAAAGAACATATACAGAATCATAATAACAGACATTTTGCAAAGATAACAAAGATACAGTAAACACATATTCTATTAAATGGCGAAAATAGAACAGACTGTAATACAATTGCTAGAATGGTGGTAGCTATCTCTAAGAAGAGATGTGGATGCTACGCTCATTCATGCCAAGATGAATACAAAATGAGGCAAAAGGGGCCTATTTATAATAATAATGAGGGTGAGAACCCCAAAATTCCAAAATGTAACCCTAGAAGATGAACCGTCATAACGTTTGTGGCCCCAAGGTGGTAAGTTGAACAGTCAACTTCCTGGGGTCATAACTTTTGCATACGATCTCCGATTTGGGCGTTTGATAGCTCGTTGGAAAGGTATATCTAAGATTTACCACTTTTGGTCAGCCAACTCCATGATGATGGCAACCATTTGGCCCCAAATCTACAAAAAACATCGTTTAGGGCCTCAAAACGGCCCCGAACGTTTAGGACTCGAAAAACTGCAGAAAAATAACTAGGAAACTGCCACAATGGGCAACTGTTTTGAGCCAGTGGAATAGGTGGGTGGCCATCGATCTTGATCTGGATCACCTAAGTAGGCATACTAAACGGTAAAGTGAAAATATTTTGCACTAGCATACTGCATGGTTTTACTTTTCTGTCAAAACATCATGCAGTCACCTAACCGTACAAGTTACAATTAACGGTAGTTATAGGCTAAAATCTATGTAGCAACTTGAGTGATAGGTTAGAGATGTGTTCGGGCGTCTTTAAGTGTAGGAGCTGTCATTATTTGTCAGCATTACATCCCAGGACTGGTGCGGTTCTTCCACGTACAATCGGTATTTCGAACGGCCTTTCACGTACCCTTGAGGTATATAGAAAGGTACTTCACGTACTCGATTGTATATCGGAAGGCCCCTTGTGTACGGTTATGCATTAGACATCACTACTACCTATTCGAGCTCCCACGTACCTTGAGTATATCAGGAGATCCCACTAGGGTACCTTATCCATATGAGAAAAGCCCTTTGGCCGTCTTGTTTGGAGCCATACACCAAAAACAACATTCGAGGAGATTACTACACATGTACCCTCGAGGTATATCACGAGTGGCACCTTCTTGACAATCCTAGTGAGAGACTTGACTTTTTGAACTCCTCCTATCATTTTAAGTCTACTTGTTTTGACCTATAGCTTGTGTAGAGAAATTTTTTGGTGTGTTTTCTAGATTTTCAGACCCTAGGTTAGTTAGAAATTGTACAAACTGGCTGAGTTAAGACAGTCCAAAAGAGTATGGGGCTTTCCACCTGATTTTATTCATGGTTCAGGAGAAAATCCTATGGAAGCTATCGACCAAGGAGTCACTACCACCTCCCAAGTGGGAGATAATGTGGTTATGGAAAGTGGAGTACCATATTCTTCACACTCGCCTCCCTTGGTCCAACAGCCTTCTCGGGGAGATTCCTCATTCCATTTTACCATGGAAGGACGTGTTGATGATACTGCCCGTTTGGATTTTGGTCCCAATGCTCCATTTTGGGACACCCCTGTAGGTTAGGCCATTGCCTCATTTGGCACCCGTGTATACTCTTCTAAGATTGAAGAAGAACGTAGGCAATACCATTCTGCCATTCTCCACGCAAAGGAGATTGATAAGCAGATAAATGACCTTTTAGGCCCAACAGTATTACAGTCGACATCTGTTCCTAGGGGATATCGTTCACTTACCGATTCTATGAGACCCATTGAACCGATTATAGATCATCCATTGACACCCCGCATCCCAGGTCAATATACCACCCCTACCACCTCTCATGTTATGTCTGTGCCTAATATTCTCAGGTCTTCTGCACCTAAGATTCAATCTTCAATTCCTATTTCATCTATACCTTCTAGTGTCGGGGGGAAACCCCCAGCATGACCTACGTTATCTAACACTGGAATTGTTCCTAGTCAAGGACATACCTCTAACATAGAACCATCTACAGTTTATGTCCCTCCCACCCACACTAATGTGGTTAATCCCCCATCCAGTTCAGGTCAACCCTTCGGGGCACAACCTGTGACCATTCAATCTTCTAGAGGTTATGGTTATCAAATACCTATAGGTAATATTAATCATCCATCCATTCCTACAGGAATTCCATACCCTAGTAATGCTTTTACACCATGGGGGAAACCCAACTGGTCTTAAATGCCAGCTATGGGGGGGATACCTATAGATACTACGGGAGGTGCTGGAGGACTGCCTTATGGAGGTCCTCCCCCTAGGGGCCTAATGGTCTTGGAGGATCTGACAACTTTCCTCCTTATGGTCCTGGTGGCCCTAGTGGTCTTGGGGGACCTGGTGGCTTTCCTCCTTCTGGCCCTGGAGGGTCTAGTGGCCCTCCTCTCAGTGGTTCCGGAAAATCTGGAGGTTTACCTCCTCCTAGTGGCCCTGGAGGGTCTGGTGGTCTGCCTCCTGGTGGTCCTGGTGGTCCTAGTGATCTCGGTGGTCCCGGTGGCCCTAGAGGCCCTAGCAGTCCTAGCGGTCTTGATCCCTGAAATCAACCCCCTACAGGCGAATATTTCGGTAGTTCTTCATCACAACAACCTATTTATCAGTCCACTTATGGTCCTATTGGTAATTATATGCCATATCAATATTACCAGTATGTGCAGCCCAACCGACAGTTACCTTTCCTAGCAACTTTGGACTTACCTGATTTGTCCAAGTTGATTAATGACCCCATTCGACACAATCCCTCATGGTCACCCATTCCGGTAAAGTTACCATCGGATATCTTGAAATTCGATGGGAAGCAAGGAGACGATCTGAAGAACCATGTTATGACATTCCATTTGTGGTGCTCTTCAAACTCCCTCATGGATGATTCCATTCGGTTATGACTCTTTCAGCGAACTTTGACCGGTACAACCGCGAAGTGGTACATTGAACTCCCATAACATTCATTTGTGTATTTTGGCTCGTTGGCAACCATGTTTCTCACACACTTTCAGCTCCCTATTCATTATGAAATGGGTACTGATATTTTAACCTCTCTGCGACAGAACACCTCCACCCACATATCCGATCATATTCATGAGTGGAGAAGGCAGAGAAGGCTTATTAAGGCCCCTATTCCAGATCAGTTACTAGCTGATTGGTTCACCAAATCCTTGTTGCCTGCTATTGGCCGAGATGTGGCCATGGGCGGTGCCGTTACTAAAGAGCAGGCTATTAGTCGGGCTCAGTACCTAGACTTGGTTTATTCCTAGTCTGGCACTCTTTATGACATGATCCCTCAAGCTCCCCTCCCCAACACCGATCCTGCCAAGCCACCAGTAGAAGTACCTATTGATGGGATTGTTGGTTCAATCCAGTCCCCATCAGCAGCGAAACCTGCCAAGCAAGCCCAAACTGCCACCCCTACTCCTTCGACTCCCAAGGTTTTCGCCGAGGTCAATTCCATTCAAAGTACCCAAACCTCAGGTAATAATAAAAAGAAAGGTAAAAATTGAAATAAAAAACCTGGAAACCAACCGGAGAATCCAAGACCAACCAATGGTGATAACGACAAAGGGAAAAGAAAAGAAAAATATCCGTCTGCTCTACGGTGGTGTGTAGAAGGAGCAAGTTGACATAAGTCGACTTGAACGAAGACCGACTTAGTCGATCAACCGACTAAGTCGGTCGGCCGACTAACTAGAAAGATTAGTCGGCTAACTAACAGTCGTATCGGTTCACCGAACCGACAGGTACTTATTTTGTAACTATTTGTAACTTGTATATATTAGGCTGTTGAGCCAAGCAAGAGTTCAGTTCAGTTCTTTGCCTTGTATAAACTCATTACATTAATATAATCTGTTTTCTTATCTATTCTTGCCTCTTGTATCTGATTTATAGTTATGTTTTAGTATGTATTATTGGTAACCTTATGTGATCTGTGAGATTACAGCATTGGTTCCGTTGCCGGGACTACATGTCTAAAATATATGCTCACATATGATACCAGAGCAGGAGATCAAGGACTGGTGGGACCGTAAAGTTGTGAACTACTTGCAAAATTATGCAAGACGAAACAAATTAACAGTCGCTGAAGCTAGAGCCAGATTTTTCACAGAGACACATGAAAAATTTGTCGAGTCTGTGCCACAACTGTTGAGCAGCTTCTGGATGAGAAGACCGGATGCGACTAAAGAACATCAGTTACTAGATAAACTGTTCTAAGGGGGACGAACAAATCTGTCGGAGTGGTTTGAGAAAATTGCCGACGACTTCTATGAGGAGCAAGCAGTTGAAGACAGAACGTCGGTAGAATCTGTCAAAGCGAAATTCTACATAGATTTCATCGAACAATTCTTGTGCTCCCTTCCCACCTTGTTGTTCAAATTCTTGATAGAGAATGGAGCAGGCCACATCGTCGAACCTAGAACACCACTGTGCGAACAGCCACCAAACACCAACTGGGCAGAAAAGCAGAGGAAGTGGGAGAAATTTATTGCAGAAAGGGAGTGGGAATACTTCCTGAGCAAGTGATTCAAACTATCCGGGCTTTCTAAAAAGCGTCGGGTAGGCTATGGGGGGGTAGCTGGTCTTGTGTCAGAGGTAGATTATAGTGGATCCTAGTCGACCTAAGCAGGATAGATGTCACCAGTGATGAAAAGTCGACCGTAGAAGACTTGAAGAAAATAGTACTGTATGGAAGTATGTCGGACATTCAAAAACAAGAAAGGGACGAAAGACAATAGAGAAGGGAAGCAAGATGCGAACGAGCCGATGGGTCGTACAGAGAAAAAAACCCTAGGGAGACCGACCATGAAGAGATTCCACCAGGGTCGGGTCATGACCGACAGGAAGAGGGCATAGAACAAGAGGTGTCCCCTACAAAGGAAGAAGTATGGATAGAGCAGCCAGAAGCTCTCCAATTAACAGCTCCCGGTGAAGGAACGAACCTTTCACCATTAAATCCACATACCAAAATACATACTATTGTCGAAGACGACCTCCGACTAAGAGCTGGTGACTATAGTATCTGGATTCGACTAGGCGATGATACGTACACTGGATGACATCTTGTCATATGCTAACCATTCGAAGGGAACTGTGTGACGATTCAAGCGGCACCCTCCCTCCGAAGTATCCACTTGCTCTTACCGACACAGGAAGGAGCACCCCCCCCGCCAAGTACAGCTTTTGAAGGAATTGAACATGAAGCCCTGCGCACACAAAGTTTCAGTGGACCATCGACAGTAGAAATCCACAACAACCCACTGTACGTCGAAGACGAATCGACCACTGACGAAGGTACTAGTTCCGTCGACCAAAATTCCACAGGAGCGACTACATCAACAATCCCACCACTTTCACCACCACCCACACCTTCGACCCCACCAACTTCTGAGAGCAGTGAAAGTGACTCAAACATGGGTCATGGATCAGCTCACATTCCTCTCTACGAGGGGGATGAAGACCCCAGACGACATTGGTTCGTCTGTGAGTCGATCTGGGATGCAAACCAGGTGAAGGATGAAGACCGACAGATGGCTCAATTCGCAGGAGCCTTAAGGAAAAGGGCCCTGACCTGGTACATGACCTTTTCGGAAAGGCAACCCAGAGCAACAAAAGCTGAGATTAAAGCATAGTTCTTATCCTTTTTCAAGACCCCAGACGCTAAGCACCTGGCTGCCAAAAAGCTCAAGACAACGCAGCAAAAGCCAGGGGAGACCGTTCGCGAGTATGACAAACGCTGGAAGGACCTATTGAGCCAATTAGATTATGTTATTGATGAGCAACTACTAATTCAATGGTTTCTTGCAGGATTATCACAAAAAGTACATCGACACATTAGTCTGGAAATGTTCAAGACATATGAAGATGCGCTGACCAAAGCTCTGCAGGTGGAAATGGACGAAGACATACCTGCCTATCCAACTGACCACAGGATAGAAGAACAGCTCGAGAATGTACAGAAGTCCTTGAAAGAACTGACCCTCAAAAAACAAGAAATCTGGTGTACTAAATGTTCGACGACCGGACACTCGAAAGATAATTGTCGACACGAATACAGGCGACAAGACGTCCGCTTTGTGCAAAGTAAAGTATTTTGTGACATTTTCCAGGAGGCTGGAGATCATTCTACGAAAGAATGTCTGTTTAACATGAAGAACGCAAAAGCTTCCTGGTGTGCCATCTGTGAGAAAAAAAGTCACAATACGACCGATTGTCAATTAAACCTGAAAAACAGACAGAACTATCAGGCGGTCTACCAGACGAATGCAGTGGTGCAAAGCAATGAGAAAACTAATACCAATGACCAGAACGGGAAACGATACGAAGGTTGACGATATGAGCACCGGTACGACAATCGACGACAAGGGTTTGGAGGAAGAGGTCGATTCGTCGGGAATCGCGACATACGACCGCGTCGATCTACCCAGTGCTTCATCTGCTATAAAGAAGGGCACCAATGTGCAGACTTTCTGTACAAGGATAGAACTGACCTTAAATTCTATACACATTGTGGAGTAGGCGATCACTCTCTGGAGGATTGTCCTACCATGTTAGAAAAAATCAATAATAAGAAAAATTTTAATGTCTTGTCTTGTGTACAAAAGCATGATGTATTAACTACTAAAAATCTGTATATTGTCATTCACCAAGGCACAAAAACACAGCCTGATAACCCCCAAATTAATAAAATTAAAAACACAAATGGTTATCCGGATCCTCTGAAGGAAAAAAAAACCTATCAAGAAGCCACCCACATATTTCAAGACATTGCACAACAAGAAGACATTATTACCAGTCGACTTAGCACGACACAACAATTAACTCATCTCATTCAAATAGACAAATCCGTAGCCCAGTTCATTGATTTATTACACGAACTAAAAAGCACTAACTTTGGAAAACAAACTAAGAACATTTGTAGCCTCAATCAAAAAGACAAAAACGATGTCAACCCACTTGTTGACCTGGAAATCGAAGTTTATCACGTCCGACAAGTGGTGCTCGATTTCGGGTCTCAGGTAAATATCATGACCAGGGATACATGGGAAAAGATGGGCCGACCTCGACTCTATGAGTTAGGCATTTACCTAAAACTCACCGACCAAGGCCTCATTGAACCCATTGGAGTTTGGAAAGATGTCGACACGACCATCAAAGGACTCTCGACTAAGGTTGATTTCGAAATTATCGACCCAAAAGAGGGCTCTAGCTCCTTTCCCGCCATAGTTGGTCGACCTTGGGGACGAAAGATGAAAGCCTCCATATCCTTAGACAAAGAATAAATTAAGTTAAAAGGAAATGGTCAAAAAGTCATTGTACCCATTAATCCTTCCCAAGGAGCACCTTGGACCGAACCGATTGATGAGGAAGTCGATGTTAGACAGCTTTACCAGATCCAAAACAATACGGACTATACCGAGCCAAACATCTATGGGGAGCTTCACTTAGGTAACCAAGACTCAATTGGTTATAATTCAGATGCTGAATTATATGACTGGGAAATGGAAAATTATGAAACACAAGCAAGAGGGTGCTGGACTATACAAAAAGTACAGAAAAAACCCACCCAACAGTGCTTCATTGTATCAATTATCCCCAAAGTCTTTGAAAACAAAATAAGGGAATGACCTACATTACAGCAAACCAACTTACATAATACCCAAATTCCCAGGTATAAGGAAAGAGAATCCCTAATTATGCATCTTGAACAAGTATCTAAAAATATTGGAGAAGATGGTAGACTTCAAATCTTAGTGGAAACATTTACAGGTCACGGCAGCTAGATGGTGGAACACCCATCAGACAAAATTGCAGACCTGGACAACTGCTTCAACTTTCTTTGTTGAACGATTTGGTTTGAAAAAGTTAACCTAGGAAGCTCAAATCCCTATCTTTGTCCAAGGCCAAGACCCAGAAGAACACATCACGCTTTGTGAAAAGGAGTTGAGACGGCTTGGATACAAAGATGAGCGAGCCTAGCCACATTTGTTCCCTTCAACCCTAACCGACTTGCCTAATAAATGGTATAAGATGGAGGAATCTAGAGGAGCAACCTTATTTTGGCATGAACTTAAAGAAAATTTTATTAAGGACTTCCAGTTCATTCCTCAAAATGAAAAATTGGCTGGGATAGCATACCAAATCAAACAGTTTCTTCAACCGACAGATAAACAAACCGTCCAAGACCATCAACAAATCAAGGACTGTAACAAGATACAAGCTGAATCAAAATCCCAGTCAACACGTTTACACTTAGAAAATGAACAAACAGAAGGTAAGAGCTTTAGATGGAAGACCAACCACATTGAAACAACCAAACCGATCTACTCAATCCTGAAAGTCAAGACCACCGACAAACCAGACCTTGATAGAATGACTGCAGCCGACTTTTCGGCTGCATTCTCACAGTTCAAAGAAGGAAGTCAGCTGATCAATGAAGCTAAAGCACCAGAGTGGCTGGATGCCAAAGTGAAAACTAAGGAGGTCGACATTTCAAATGATGACCGTCCAAAAACAGCTAAGATTGGGGACTACTGGAACGAACACCAAACCACCGAAATCATAAACTTACTTAGAGAATTCCAAGATGTCTTTGCAAGGGACTACAAAGACTTAAAAGGGTTAGTACAAGAAATGGAATAAATGAAAATCGATACTAAACCTGATGTCCGACCTGTCAAGAAATGACCTTACAAACTAGCTCATAAGTATAAGGAGATAGTTAAGAAGGAAATCGACAACATGTTAGTAGCATGGATCATTTACCCTATCGATTAGTCGGAATGGGCAAGTCCCATGGTTGTACAGCCCAAGAAACATGACCTGACCAGGTTACGAATTTGTGTCGAATTTAGGGAGCTCAACAAAGTTACACTCACAGATCCATTCCCCACCCCCTATGCTGATGAAATCCTGAATGAAGTTGCAGGCCATGAATGTTATTCATTTACAGATGGATTTTCAGGATATAATCAAGTACCCATAGCAAAAGAGGATCAAAAGAAAACAACATTTGTATGTGAATTTGGGTCCTTTGCCTACAGAGTTATGCCTTTTGGGTTGAATAATGCACCTGCAATATTCTCTCGAATTGTTGTCAAAACATTCCAAGAGTATATCTATAAGACCATGGTAGTATACTTCGACGACTGGACTATATATTCCACCCTAAAGGATCATTGCACATGGCTCCGACTTATGCTGGAGCGATGTCGACAGATACAAATCTCCCTAAATATTAAGAAATGTACTTTTATGACTCCCATAGGCATACTCTTAGGGCATATTGTCTACAAAAACGGTATAAAGGTCGACTTTGCAAAAATAAAAATAATCCTCGACCTCAAACCCCCAATAAACCCTAAACAGGTCCGGGTGTTATTGGGCCATAAAGGATACTATAGGAAATTCATCAGACACTATTCAGATATGACTTACCCTCTGGAAGAACTGCTAAAAGAAGATCAGGAGTTTACATGGACAGAAGAATGCCAAATATCCTTCGACAAATTGAAAAGAAAACTGGTCGAAGCTCCCATACTTAAATTTCCAAACTGGTCGACCAAATTTCATGTGCATATTGATGCATCAGGCATCGCAATTGGAGCCATCCTTACTCAACCAGGGGATGATGGGATGGATTACCCTATAGTATATAGCAGTCGAAAATTAAATAAAGTTGAAAGGAACTACTCGACCACTGAACGAGAAGCCCTAGGTATGGTCTTTTCTCTCCAAAAGTATCGACATTACCTATTGGCCAACCCTTTCATATTTTATACCGACCATCCAGCTTTGAAGTACCTTGTTAATAAACCCCTTCATCATGGAAGAATTTGTCGATGGTTACTTCTTTTTCAAGAATTTGAGTTTGAAGTGGTGGTCCGACCAGGAAAGCTAAATGTTGGACCCGACCATCTATCACGTATAGACACAGGGGAGGAACCAACCAGAATCGACGACGATTTGCCGGATGCACATCTATTTTGCATAGAAGCAGTACCCAAAGAACTAGAAGAAATAGCTCAATTCTTAGAGACAGGTCAGGCACCCGAAGGTCTGAACACCAAGAAGAAACAAATATTAGCTATGAAGGCTGCACCCTACAGCCTCATCAATGGATTTTTGTACAAAATGGGGTTAGACGACATTCTCAGACGTTGTGTACTCGACCATGAGAGAGAACAAATCATGCATGAAGCACACTATGGACCTGCAGGAGGACATTTTCAAGCGGATACAACTGCAAGAAAAATCCAACAGTCGGGCTTATGGTGGCCGACCATCCACAAAGATTGCAAAAAATTTGTTAGTCGATGTGATAGATGTCAATGACTTGGTCGACCTCTGTCGAGCACAGAAATTCCCTTGATATCTATAAACCCTAGTCTCACATTCAAACTTTGGGCTATAGATCAGGTGCAAGATATATTATCACGGCAGTGGAATATGTCACTAAATGGGCAGAAACTGAACCCGTCGATACATGTTCAAGGGAGGTAGCTGCTAAGTTTATCTATGAAAACATTATCACTAGATTTGGATGCCCACTCACATTGATTAGCGACCAAGGATCACACTTTATCAACAAAACCATAAAAAATTTGACCGACCAGTTTCACATCGACCACCGACGAAGCACTGTATATCATCCTCAGTCGAACGACGCGATTGAAGATTTTAACAAAACATTGACAAAAGGGTTAACCAAAATATGCAACACTGACAAAGATGACTGGGATGAGAAAATCCCTGTGGTTCTCTGGGCATATAGGACAGCATATAAATGGTCGACCGACCAAACCCCCTTTCAACTAGTCTATGGGCAGGAAGCAGTCATCCCCCTACATTTCCGACAGCAGACACCTATTATTGCATAGATACTACATGTCGATGTCGAACAGGCAAGAAAGGACCGACTATTTCAACTCAGTAAGCTAGAAGAACATATAATCATGGCTATCCAGCATCAGGAAATTCACAAACAACAACAGAAATCCTGGCACGACCATAACATCAAAAACAAAAACCTCTCGATCGGCGACCTTGCTTTACTTTATAACAGTCGAGTCAAGGGAAAACCCAAGAAATTACACACAGAATGGATGGGACCTTATGTTGTCGAAGAAATACATCCCAACGGTTCAGTCCGACTGAAGACGTTACAGGGCCTAGTATTCTGGAAGCTCGTTAATGGAGCCCGACTCAAACGTTACAGAAACTAAAATAAAAAAAATCAAATAACGACCTTAACCGTCAATCAAAACCCATAAAACGATAGAAAAATTCCAAAACAAAATCATACATCCGACACAACAAGCCATGACAACAACTCACTACTTCGACAACCGACATCACCACCATCGACCATCTTCATCGACTAGTCAGGCCGACCATTTTCACCAACGACACCAACCATCAACTTCAAAAGTCCCATCATGCATTGATGGCCTCGAGCACTGAAACAGATCCTCCATTAAGTCACACTCAAGTATTGCAGTTGGACTGTCAAGTCCGCCATTAATACACCCATTTCGACACTCAACCCCACCCACGCCTATACATAATGGACAGTCGAAGGTTCATTCACCACACCCATTACCCTCAGAGCACCCGCAATCTCAATCGACCAAAGCCCAAGAAACCTATCAAAACCCCGACCAGTCCGATGCAATGGCACCCAAACTAACCAGAGCTGCGACCAAGGCAAAGGAGCTGCAAGCGGAGGACAACCCCTTGCTCAGCTGCTTAAAGAACATAAAAAATGCAAAGGTACAGGAGGGCCCATTCCAGAAACTCTGGACAGAGATCCAAGAGTGGGCCTATGTCGACAACAGAATGACCCAGGCTACTGAGAAAATTCGGAAGAGCTCCATCTTCAACTACCCTAACGCACCACTGATGGCAAGCTTCAGTGGGACGAAAGAAGCAGCTGTTAAATTCATTATTAGTCGTTACCACAATGGTCGATTCTACTTCGACTAGCCAATTGATATCACCGGGGATGTTATCTCCAAGCTTACGGGTCTGTCCAACCAAGGCATCCCTATCCCTATTGGGATCAAATATGGGTTAGTCCAAGAACTTACGGGCTCACCGTCAGGAAAGAACTCCAAAGGATTGATGATCGGATAGATTGCGACAAGGATGCCACAAATCGTGGCTAAAATCATAGCAATCACCCTTACATTGGCAGGTTGAGGCAGCGACCTTAAACTGGAGATGCTGGAAGCTGTCGACACAATCACGACCGACGGTCGGATCTACCGATGGGGAGATTATGTTGCCGACATGATCAAAACCATCTGCGAACGCTGTCAAGAGATAGGAGGTATGATCAAGTTCCCCTCTCTCATTCTCTGGATTGTTATGTACCATATTTGTTTGGAAGGTAGTCCAGTCTTTTGGGAGCCGACCAAGTTCCAAATGCACCGCTTTAAACCCTTTTCACAAAAAGGAACCCTGCATGAGCTGGCATAGGGGAAAGTATTCTTGGAAAACTGGTTCCAGCAGTTGAAGGTTCGCACGACGAGGTGGAGGGTTCCCCAGAACATCCAACAAAATCTCCCTGCTGAGTCTCATATACAGTTAGAACTTGATCATACATCAGTATGGTATAGGCGAGGTCAGGACCCCAAAGCCCAGGACCTCGACTACTATCCGACGGTCGACCAGATTTTCTAAGAGTTGACCCGACAAGCACAGACAAAGATACCAATTCCAGAGGCTACCAAGCAGGTCAACTTTTCCATCATAGAGCCACTCATCGACTAGGAAAAAGAAGAATACTACGAGCTCAACTTATAAATCAGCACCTTTGTGTCGGAGGATACCCCGACCGTGCCCACTAGTCGGGTACACATCACTGTCAAACCTCCGACTGCAAAGGTAGAAAACCCCTAGCTGACAGAACAACAACAACCAACAGTACAACCACAACAACAGACAACCCCTCCGGCGCCAGCAACTGTCGACCCCACTCAAGTACCGACAGGTGAAGTCGAAGGCGACGACTCGGAATATGCTTTATCCAGAGGCATCATTAAGAAGCTGGATAAGGAGATAGCTGTCGCTAGGAAAAAAATCAAGGCCCAAAAACTACAACAAGGTAGGGGTAAGCGCAACCTTATTCTGGCTGACTCATCCGACGATGAGGAGGAACTAGCAGCCACGGACATCGACATTGTCGAGGATGCCCATGCAAATAAAGTATCAGTTGAAATTTAGTTTCAACAGTATCTGGATGCAAGAGCTCTGGAGGGTCAGCCAAAGAAAGCAAAAACGACACCGACACCTGAAAATGTGGTTGACCTTGTGTTGACTCCTCCCCCCCCATCCCCGACAACCATAGTCGAGGAGCAAGCACCAGTACAGCAGGCAGACAGTCCCCACAATGAATATCAATGTGCCATCCTGGAGGCACTCAAAGCCAGAGTCGACCAGGACGCTGAGCTTAAAGCTTTCTTCGTGACACTTCCTACACTGTTTAAGTTGGCCCATAAAATACAAACAAAATATCCTCTCTATGCAAGCAAAAATCCCTATGCAACTGTTACGACAACATTCGCCTGAGACCAACAAGGTGACGTAATAGGAACATCAAAGTTTGTCACAGAGCCAATCAACACTGACGCCTAGGACAACCTACCCACTACACCTTCGGAAGCAGGTATCTCTTTCGACCAAAGCTCATAACACACTCCAGCCAACCCTTCGACCCCTGTCCATACCCCCACTCCGTCCCCAACACCACCATCATCACAACCTCCTTCACCACCACCCCCACCGTCAAAATCCCCACCACCAGAATTACAGTCAAACCCATCACAACCACCGTTATCTTCACAACCAGAAGTGGTCATACCACCTCCTCAAACAGAAAAAACCTCGACCTCCATACGACCTCCTAAAAAAGAAACACCCCCAACTTCTATACCACCTAACCAACCAGAAAAACCCTCGACCTCCATTCCACCAACCACAGACCCAACCTCAACTATTGCAGATACCCAAGAGCAACAGACAAACAAACAGAAGAAAAAGAAAGAGCAGCATCGAACATCCGGTCTTTGTATTAGCCTAAGGGATGCAAGTTGCTTGGATGACACAGAGGTCGGCCAAATCCTTAAAACTGTGGCCAAAGAGTCAAAGAAAAGGACAGATCGAAAAAATAAAGAGCTTGTAGCCAAAAATGCAGAAGAAGTCGAGTTTCTCGGCAGATGCAGAGCTCTAGTACAGACTGTGATACCAGGTCCTATCAAAGTCAACATAGATCAACCACTTGGAAGAGCATATCAGCTCTTTGAGATGATGGTATCGACCGTTCAGACCCGGATGCAAGAGACTAAAGAAGAACAAAAGGAGGAGACTGTTCGACTGCTCCTGGCCCAGCACACTACATTCTCGGAGGCATACAAGGTTCTACAGGATCATATGGAAGAATCAATTGTCACTGAGGAAGTATTATGAGACTGGCTTAATCACTATGGGCAGGTCTATCAGTAGACAAGGCAGGCGCGACAGGGCATTCAGGCTTTGGAGGGCCGGAATTCGACAGAGGTAGAACTGAGGTAGACCATTGAAGAACAAATTGTGATGGAGACCAACAAACTGCAGAAGCTAGAACGAGAGGCACATCAGTGGGTTCAATAGGCCCTTCCCAACTCAGAGAAAGTTGACATCACCTGCCCACAGATGAAACGACTCATCAATGCTGCAGAAGAACAAAACCAATTGTTGGGTCCCAACATGGAGAATATCGCAGAAATGCCCATGTCCGAAAAGATGTCGATCCTTTCAAATCTCACTACATTAACAATTGATATCCAGAAAGCATTGCAGAGTTGGAACGAATTTCAGCATCATCTTGCCATCACAGCTCCAGCTATCGTCGAAGTCTGCGTCCAGAAGAGACCGACCATCCGTCTGCACAGTCCACAACAAGAGCAAGTTTGAATGGTTCGACAAGAGTTCATTTTTGTACCTCCCTGTTTCTTCAGGACGAAGAAATGTTTTGTTCATGGGGGAGATGTAGAAGGAGCAAGTTGACATAGTTAGACTTGAATGAAGACCGACTTAGTCGATTAGCCGACTAAGTCAATGGGCCGACTTAGTCGATCAGCCGACTAAGTCGGTCGGCCGACTAACTAGAAAGATTAGTCGGCTAACTAACAGTCATGTCAGTTCACCGAACCGACAGGTAGTTATTTTGTAACTATTTGTAACTTGTATATATTAGGCTGTTGAGCCAAGCAAGAGTTCATTTCAGTTCTCTGCCTTGTATGAACTCATTACATTAATATAATCTGTTTTCCTATCTGTTCTTGCCTCTTGTATCTGATTTATAGTTATGTTTTAGTATGTATTATTGGTAACCTTATGTGATCTGTGAGATTACAACATGGTGACCATTTTTTAAAGGAGTGTCCTTGTCGCGATGAAATCTCCCAGTTTTTGAAGTCTAATCCCACACTTACAGTACTTACAGATCCTTTTCCCTCTCAACAACAACTGATAGACCACATGTCTAATCAGGGTAACTCTAGTTCGTCAGAGGAGATTCGTATGATGTCCTCATATACCATCCATCTGCAAACTCAAAGTCATAATTATGACAAACCCTTGGATAAAAATGAAGATCATCCATCTTTGAGGAAAGTTCCTTCTATTATTTCTCCTAAGTCCTTGTCTACTGTCCCCTTATATATTGAGAATCCTACTCTCGACATGATTTTGCGCCCCCCCAAGAGTACTCTTCAGAAGGCTGTCTTTAATCCCAATGCTCGAGCTGCTCAATTTTATAATGTGGTTTAAGATATCACTCAGGCACCTTATGCAATGTCTACCCTAGAAGTGCTCCAAAGTTTCCCTACACAGCGCAAAAACCTGTTGACAGCATTAGGAGCTTTAGACCCGGATAACACCAACTTGATTCATTTCAATGTTGAGAACAATAAGCCTAGGTTATAGCATAAAATTTCTTTTCAAGTCATTACGAAAGTAGTTGGAAAGAAAGTTTTTCGAACGATACTAGATGAAAGAGCTTCGACCTCCATTTTGTCTCTGTCTTGTTGGAAAGCCCTTGGCTCTCCCAAGCTTGTAACATCACCTACAACCCTTAAGGCCTTTGATGGACTAGGTTTCCAACCCCATGGTCTCATATCAGCCCTAGCGGTCGAGCTGGGGGGCAAAACCATTTCCATTCAAGTAGAAGTGGTAGACGTCCCTTTAGATTATAGTCTCCTCCTAGGATGAAATTGGTTCTATGCTATGACTGCTGTTGCTTCAACAGTATTCCGAACAGTCCAATTTCCACATATGGGGAGAATCGTTACTATTGACCAGCTTGATTTCTGTATGCTGGATGTTACTACCTCCATGGCTAATAACATCCCCTTCTTAGGCCAGTCCGCTCCTCCTTACCAGTCGATTGGGGTAGGCGTGTTGAAGGACTCATCCCTCATGGGAGTTTTTCCACCCACTCCTCCTAGCACGGATTCTGCGTCAGTCCATATGATCGCCTCATTTGATTGTGAGCCTAAGGGTAAACATGTTGTTGAGTCCACCTCGTTAAGTCCACATGAAGCTATGTATGACACCATTCAAACCTTTTCTGATGATCACACTAATGACCTTCATCTAGTGGCTTCAGATCCTTACCATTTACAGTACTGGTTAGAACCTTCTCTCCCTAATCTAGATTATCTCTCTGAGACTTTTCCTTATAATTAGTCCATTATAGAGATCATGAATACAGATGAGCCCATTTGGGAGTATCACCATCATAGATCTATGTTCCTCCCCAATACCAGTTCGGTTAGCCATGATTTTGCATCCTTGTTTCCTACCGATATTGTCAACGTACCCCAAAGTCCTATATTGTTGCAAGATACAGATTCTAAAGGAAACCTTTGCAACATTACATAGATGAACCCAATTGACATATCAACCAAGCCTGATACTATAGAGCATGTTCACGTTGGGCAGAACTGCTCCGTAGATGAATTTGAAGCCTATAAGGCACTTTTTAAAGAATTTCATGATATGTTTGCCTAGTCCTATGAAGATATGGTGGAGATTGACCCATCCATTGTGGTCCATGAGATTAAAACCTATCCCTCGGCCAAACCTGTCTGGAAAAAACTTAGGCAAGTCCATCCTCAGAAGGCCGCAGCTATAAAAGCTGAGATTGAGAAACTTCTGAAAGCTGGGTTTATTTGTCCCGTACCCCTGACGAAATGGGTATCGAACATTGTCCCTGTCAATAAAAAGCATGGCACTATTAGAGTCTGTATCGACTTTAGGGATTTGAATAAAGCTTGTCCCAAGGACAACTTTCCTACCCCGCACATCAATCGGATTATCAACAACTGTGATAGAAGTGTCATCTTTTCATTCATGGATGGCTTCTCTGGCTATAATCAGATGGAGATATTACCCTTCGATTAGCATAAGGCGACATTCATTTGCCCATGGGGTACCTTCGCATATAAGAAGTTACCATTTGGCTTGAAAAATGCTGGAGCCACATTCCAGCGTGCGATGTCATATACGTTTCATGATATTAGACATATTGTTGAACTGTACCTTGACTACCTCCCTGCTCATTCACAGCATCAGGAGGACCACCTTGGTCATCTTAGAGAGGTATTCTTGAGATGCCGTCATTATAATATATGGCTCAATCCACATAAATGTTTTTTTTGCATTGAGACGGGACGTCTGCTAGGTTTTGTGGTATCCAAAGATGGCATCCGAATAGATCCTTTGAAAATTGCTGCCATTGTTGATCTACCAGCCCCAACTAATCTCCTTGAACTCCAAAGTTTGCAGGGGAAGGTAAACTTTCTCTGCCATTTCGTGTGCAATTTCACAGAGAAAATGCACGGTTATATGCGTCTCCTTAAGAAGAACACCCCATTCTTCTGGGATGACCAGGCCCAATGCACCTTTGATAATCTTAAGCACACTCTGACTCATTCACCCATGATACACCCCCCTAATTATTCAAAGTACTTTCTCTTGTATATTTCTGCCTTCGCTACTACCATCGCTATGGTTTTAGTGCAGGACAATCTCCACGGTCAGGAGCATGTGATTTATTACGCCTGTAAGAATCTCCTAGATTCTGAAACTCATTATTCATGTGTGGAAAAGTTAGCATTGGCCATGGTCATTGCTGTACAAAAGTTTCATCATTACATTCTGCTCTGCACTACCTCCGTATTGGCAGACCACAACCCAATCTACTACATCTTGAATTGTCAGGTACTCGGGGGCAAGTACTCTCGTTGGATTGTCATACTTCAGGATTTCGATATGGAATTTGCCAAGGCTACATCAAAGAAATCCTTGATCTTTGCAGAGATTATGTGTGATCTTCCCTGTGATTTGACGGAATCTGAGCCCAACGATTCATTTCTTGATGAATTCCTGTTCGTGATAAGCACTACTGATCCTTGGTATGGAGATTTTCTTATATATCTCCAGACACAATGTTTTCAGCCACATTTATCTCACGATGATCGCCGCCGTATCCATCACCACACAAAATACTATCTCATCCTAAATGATACTTTGTATAGGTGTGGGATTGACTCCATTCTTCGGTGATGCCTCACTCATGAGGAGGATGAATAGGTATCGAATGATTGCCACTCTGGAGCATGTGGCGGTCATTCATCTGGGATGGCTACAACCTAGAAGATCCTTCACGCTGGCTAGTTCTGGCCTTCTATCTTCAAATATTGTCATGAGGCTGTTAAGAAATTCCCACCTTGTCAACACTTTTATCTGAAAAAGCGCACCCATATTGCTCCACTACACCCTATCATTGTCGTTGGCCCATTCACCAAATGGGGGATTGATTTCATGCATTGTAAGCCTACCTCAGTTGGGGGCATGGTTACATCATCGTAGCCATTGATTATTTAACAAAATGGGCTGAGGCCATGCCTACATATGCAGAAGATGGTAAGACTACCGCTCTCTTCTTGTTCAATCATATTATAGATAGATTTAGAGTTCCACAGTCATTGTTACAGAACACGAATCCCATTTCCGTAATTAGATGATGGAGGAAATGAGTGCCAAGCTAGGTTTTCTCCATGAAAACTCTACACTGTATTATCCACAAGCTAATGGTCAGGTAGAGGCCATTAACAAAGTTTTGAAAACTATGCTTCTTCGGATGGTTGAAGACCATAAATCCAACTGGCACCACGTTCTTTTCTCTGCTCTTTGGGCTTATCAAACTTCGGTGAAAATAGCCACTGGTTTCATGCCATTTCAACTTGTCTATGGACTTGAAGTTGTCTTACCTATCCAATGTCAGATTCCATCTTTAGTGACTTGCCGTCAAACTTCTCCCAGACACTTCCGCAGAGGAAGAAAGATTTTTGTACTTGAGTAACTTTGACGAGACTCACAGAGATGCTGCCTTGGCTAATGAGGCACATAAGAAACGAGTCAAGGCATAGTATGATAAATCCATTCAACCTCGTGTCTTTAACGAGGGTGACCTATTCTAGACTTATGATCAGAGATATGAAAAGCTAGGGAAGGGTAAGTTTGAGTCCATGTTGTATGGACCTTTTGTTATTTCTAAGGTGTTAGAGAAAGGAGCCAATGAGCTCATTCATTATGATGGAATCCCTTTGGGACAACCTCACAATGGGTTGTACCTGAAAAGGTACTATGCCTAGGTCTTGCTTGGATAGTATCTTGTATATATGTATATTTATTGGCTTTCAGTGTGCTTTTAGTATTTTCAAGATGGTTTTGAGTTTAGTGTCCACATCTATTTATACCAAGTTTTGGTCATGCAAATGGCTTTCTATAGCTTCACTGATGGTGCTTGCTGCCACATCTTGAATATCACCTCGTCTGCTTGGGTTCTCTATTCCCCAGCTGAAGATTTGGTCAGTTCAGGAGCGGTTTGTATAGGTCCCGCTACTAATAACATCGCCGAGTATGAAGCAGTCATCAGTCTTTTGACTGAAGCTACCTCCCAAGATGTTCATGATCTAGTAGTTTTGATGGACTCACAGCTCATGGTTCACCATTTGAACCATGTCTACACCATTAGGAACCTGGTACTCCTCCTCCTCTTTCGAAGAGTGCGTTTGCTAGAAGGGTCATTTGAGACTATTACTTATAGGCATATCACTAGGGAACATAATGTAGTTGCTGGCTCATTAGCTAACTACATCCTAGACTGGCATATTGCCCATTCATGACTTTAAAATCAAACATGGTACATTGTAAATGAACATTTAGAGACACATAAAACCCATAGAAAAGCATTTTCCATTTGAAACATATAAACACCGTGTAAAAGTCTGTATATATATATACAAAAAGTTTACAAAAAATAGGTCCCGAGACCTCCTCTGAAGCACGTAGGCTTTCAAGCAAAATCATCATACAAAATCTTGAAGCTATCAACTGTCAGCACATATCTCATACACTAGTGGTGCTCATGATAACACATCACTGCTTGAGCTACCCTACCTAGCAGCCTACTAAATCGACCTTGTACTCCCACTATGGATCTCTGATATCTCATCAGTAGGTCATGTATGTCAGCATCTGGGATATCTAAGGTTAACCTCTCCAGGTTCTCCTCTAGTTCCCCGATGATATCATCACCCTGTGGTACAAAGCGAGCTCCAGCTCACCTATCCAACGAAGATGCTCCTCCAGGTCACGCTGCTCCAACATCTGGATGAGAATTTACAACTCTCATCACTTAACATAAAAAATAAAAAATATAAAAACATAAAAACATTTCATCCATTTTAGGGTTTCTTGCTTCTTACCGATATCGCCCCACTGGCCACCAGGTGGGAGTGGTAGGTCAGGATCTCTAGTGAAGACCCTGCCTACGTAAGCATAGTCCTCAACCATGAGGATTTGATCTCAGAGCCATCTGAAGAATGGATCGCCGAACTTCACTCTTCCCCTACCTGCTCCTATACAAGCCATGACCTGGACCCACCTCAGCATACGGGGGTCCCATGCTCTCAGAATCCACAAGACCACCTGAGGTCACATCTGTGGAACCCGCTCGAAGAAGAAGTAGGCTAAAATGCAACCAAAGCCGAATTGCTTCAGCTCTCCTTGTCGACACTTAGTCAGCTGATCCTTGAAGATTGGAAGCATTGCTTCCACCCAGTTGAACACCATGGGTGCCATGGCCTCTATGGCATACAACATGTGTGACCTAGAAGCCTGGTGCACACCTTGACTCCTGGCCACCCTCTGCATGGTAAAAAGAACGGTTTGTAGGGCCTTATTTGTCACTGCTTTGATGGGGATCTTCTTCCTCGATGTACCCGTCCCTAGTGCATAGTGACGATCTATAAGATCTCTGGTAGTAATGTCCCCACCACGGGAACCTGTTAGTGAGATGGGGGTACCCCATCTCGAGAGACCAATTAGGAAGTAGATATCCTCTACCTCCACTATAAGTATATGGGCCCCCACCTCAAAATACTGCTGCTATGGATTCCACATCCGCAGTATGTGTTCTAGTAACCGCTCGTGTGACACCATACTTGGGGTCTGGATGAACTTCAGGATCCCACAGTCCCGTAATGCAGCAATACAACCCGCATTTCTCTCAACAGCAACATCCTCATTGTCATGCGTTCTTTCTTTCCATATCACCATGTTTTGAGCAACCTAGACCTGCCAAAAACAATAATGGCATGTATTAGAGTCATCCGTAATCATTAAAAATCAATGGAATGAATTTATATTTCCCATGATATTAGTTTAAGTTATCCATGGTTGGCACCGCCTATGCACCGTTGGAGATAGGCGGTGGCACCGCCTGTCCATTGTATTATTGGCGCGGTTCTTGGGTGGTACTACGTATCCTGCAAGGGGTAGCCGTGGTGCCCACATTTTGCATTTTAAAGCTTTCCATATGAGCCCAAAACCCCACCAAATCTCAAAATAAATGCTATGAAATGAAAGAGAAGGGTCTTAGCTGTTACCTACAACTGACGATGCTGAAAACGGACGGTGGAAACTCCCAGTATTAGCTGTGAAAGATCTGGCTAAGAAAATGCTCCAAGTGCTCTCTGCTATAGGTAAATAGTGAAATGATTTGATTTTTTACTATTTACTTGACTTATATAGGCATTTTTGGGTCTGAATTACTATAGTTTTGATATAAAATCATGTTTTAGTCAAAATTTATTTGTCGTAATCCCTTAATGCTAGTTTTAAATGCATTTAACACATGTTTCTGAGACTATTGCAGGATAGGAGAACTCTAGCAAAAAGCTTTGAAAGTTTGTTTATGGCTTTTTGTACTCTCATAAAATGGAAAAGGTCGATGAGCGTTTATTACGACAATTTGTTCACGCTCTTTAAACCTAGTATCAAAGGTCCGAGTCCATTTTTGAATCTTTCCAGGCTCGTAAAAATTGACATTTTGTAAAGAAACGTCATGGAGTCTTCTTTTCACATCTTTTTTTAGACTCCTTAAACATGAAAAGATTGTCGAGTCCATTTCCAAATCTTTCCAGGCTCGTAAAAAGTGACATTGTGTAAAGAAACCTCATGGAGTCCTCTTTAAACTCTTTTTAGGCTCCCTAAATACAAAAAGATTGTCAAGTACTTGTCTCCTTCATACTCGTAAAAGTATTTGAAGATTCATCCTTTCGATGGTAGGTTATCTCTTTTTCAGTTTGGATAGGACTATTTATGAAAAAGGAACACTCCAGCCAATCATGACCGGAAGATTTCTCTAAGGTATCATTTTATACTTTTTTGGGCCTTAGAGACTAAATCATACAAAAAATGACCCTTTGGAGTCTTCTTCCGTATTTTTTCAGACTCTCTAAATATGAATGATACCGAGTTTTCTTTCAGTGGACTCGTTAAATAAAACATTGAGAGACCCATTGTGGGAACAAACACCTCCTCTCTCAAGTTCATAAAATATATGAGTCTGGACTTGTCTTGTTGGAGTAGGGTCCCGCAGCTACAGGAAAAGCTACTGTTTTGGAACGAGTAAGTCAAAGGTAACAGTACCTAAGCGTCCAAGAGGAGAAAGCTCAACCACTGCACTTAAGGTAGTGGTGAAGACAGGAGGGATCAGATACCCTCATAAAGGAAAAGGAGCAATGAGGCCGAGGTATTGAAGAGAAAGGACAGAAAAGGAAGCGGCACCAGTACCCACGGTCAGCGCTGGGAAGTGTGGAAGACTGCAGGAAGCTGTGGTGTGACGGAAAGCGACAGTTCGAGTACAGATAGACAAACTGTCACAGTTAGGGTTTTTGGGTTACTGTTGGGAGAGGCCCACAGTGTTGTAATGGTGAGACCTTCGGGCCGCCTATAAAGGAATGTATTTTGTATTGTAAAAGGTTAGCTAGTTAGTCAGTTAGCTCATTAGCTATTCAAATAGTCGATGATCTGTTAGCTCATAGATCTTTGTATTATAGAAGAGCCGAGCTCTGGTTCTGTTATTCAGTCTGTAGTATCTTACTGTAACCAGTAGCTGACTCCTAGAGTATGTATGTAACAATCCACAGGGATTGAGAGAGAGAGAGAGGAAGAGTATATTGTAAGAGAAGCAATATAAGAAGAGAAGAGATCTAAGAGAGAAGGGCTCCTGGCGGTGTGCGCGGAGTTACCCAGAAGATCTCAGCTGCATATGAGGTTGCAGCGGAACTGTGTTTACTCTCCCAAGTTATAATATATAAACCAGTTCCCGTGGACGTAGCTTCTACCCTGGAAGTGAACCACGTAAAATCAGTGTGTTATATGATTATTTCATGTGATTGTGCTTTACTTAGTTGCTATCTATTATCTGTTACATGAATGCCGTATATCAGTTAGTAAATGTCTGTATGTTCTCATTCAGTTACAGCATTATAGAAAGTTAAAGGCGAGTTTAAATGTAACAAGTGTCTACCTATGAGTCCATCAGTGCTTGTTTCACACAGTAATAGTCACTCTGTTAAGTGCTTCCAGTATACTTATTCAGCAAGTTAAGTATAGTAATGTGAGTGTGTTGAATCGTGAAGTTCGTGTAAGGTTGTTTAACACCCTGTTCGAGGTTAGTTCAGTTATTCCTCCCAGTGAGAAACCATTTGGACCTTAAGAGTCGCTTTGGGCCGTACTATAGGAGATATTGCATTGACAGAAGGTGATATCGCACCGATAGAGGAGCTGCGGTGAGAGATATTGCAGATAGTGAGAACCGTGGAAGGGAGAGTTTGCACATCGTCCTAGTCACTGTGATGCGATAGGAGTCCTGCCCCTGTCAGAGTTCACGAGGAAGGGAGAACTGTGACTCGCAGGAAGATCTCGCTGGTTAAGAAGAGCCGCGAGACACCAGGATGCTACAGAACCTAGTTAAGGACACTTGAGTCTTTAGCCAACCCATATAAGATCTCTTCGGGTGAGACTTCAGGCTGCTCTGCGGTCTGTTGCCAAAAGGGCCAATGAGTTAGGGGTGTTGTTGGCACATTATAAGTAAACCCGGGTCTGCCCATAGTAACCAACAAATGGTTCCGTTGCTGGTTTTGAACAAACTAAGAGCTAATGTTCTGTTGGAATCCTACTAAAGAAGAACTCAACTAGTGGGTTGAGTCTACAGAAAGAGAATTTGATGTGACAGAAAACAAGATTCCTACGTTGAGTACATAGGACTGGTTACAAAAAAATATCTTCATTGATATACATATGATATTTTTTGTGACCTATGGAAATGAGTTGTATGACTAGTTATCAAAGTTGACTGATCAGCATATATTCAAGAAGAAAAGGAACATTGTCTAAACACCGGAGCTAATTCAGACTGTCAGGAGCATTTATAATCCCATTTCATGAGTAGTGGACTTCTATCTTGCGAGTGTGCTAGAAGGCTTCATCACAGAGTTTGCAGTTGAACAGAGAAAAAGCTTCAGTGAAGCTGAGCAGTACTTCTTCAAAGGATATCATGGTAAGTACCTGAACTCTTTAAAGTTGTCTGTTAAGAGGCTATTACATGAAAAAGGAGTACTCAATATATATTCAGATGTATAAGTTCAGTAAGTGTAATGTCACAAGAGTTTGAGAGTGACTTTGATGAACTTGGACGTACACATAGTGGAAAGAAATATAAAGTAGATTTCAGATCTTCTATCTTTGAAAACAGTTCAGACAATACTAGAGAACAGAGTCACAGTAATACATAAAGAACAGAAGGGGGTATCCCTTACCATCCTTACACCCCACAGAAATCAATCGGGACTCAGAATAATCCCATAGGAACTCCATCTAGTAGCTCACATACAGTACATACTACCGCTACATCACCTATATCTACACCATCGAGTGGTAGTAACACAACAAATCAACATCCACCACGTAGAAATAGAATGGGGGATGATATGAAGCTACCTACCTTTAAGGGTACAGGGGCAGAAGACCCTGAGCAGCATTGGTTTCTATGTGAATCCATGTGGACCATTAAAGGGCTCCAAGACGATAATATTAAAATTGTACAGTTGGTCACCACACTTAGGGAATGAACCTTAACATGGTATATGAAGTATACCTCAGTAGTACCCAGAACGCTTGTACAGGTCAAGACCGCCATGATCAAAGAATTTAAGAAACCTAAGTCTGAGTCACAGTGCATTACAGAGCTCAAAGACATTAAACAGTCACCTACAGAGTCAGTATGGGACTTTGATAAAAAATTCAAAGCCCTTATAGACCAAGTTAGCTTTGAGTTTGTGCCGAAGCAGCACAAGGAATGGTTTATTGCAGCACTACTCCCCCACATCAGACTGCCACTGAGTAGTAGAAACTCCAGACGCAGGATGACACGTTGGAGATGGCAATGAAACTAGAGGCATCACCTCTAGCTGAGACGAGTATAGGTATGACAAACCTGTAGAACCAGTTAGCTAATCTCACCTTACAGATGCATGAGATTAAGAAAGGAAAAGAGATTGCACAAGAAATATGGTGTATAAAGTGTAAAGCACAAGGCCATACTAAAGATAACTGTCCATTATTTGTTGAATATCTAGCAAGCGGGGCTCCTAACCCCTTAGCACAGATGCAAGGGCCATGGTGTGAACTATGTAGAACAAGAGGACACCCACCTCAGCAATGCCCTTTACTTCAGAAGTATGTACAGACACCTAAGAACTTATACTATAACTTATATAAGTCCATAGGACATGATGAACATAATTTTAGAGCTTATGATCTCATGGTCGAGAGAAAACACGACTTATACAGAGTCCAATCAGAGACACCAGGTCCAGCAACAGGACCACAGTAGGAACCGACTCATGTTGGCCGAGGAGGAGGATTCAGAGGACGAGGCCGTGGTGAAGTCTTTGTCTGTGGTCATGGACCGATCACTTGTTACAACTGTGGAGTTATAGGAAATTATGCTAGGGATTTCCAGAGCCCTACTACCACATGTAATTATTGCAAATATTACGATCACGCTATAGAAGAATGTCCTGCCTTGATAGCCAAGATCAGGGAACCTAAGCCAGCAGCACACCAGAAAATTCAACTTATTGCTACTGAGCAGAAGGAACCAAAACTAAAAGTCAACATTGTGACTCGCAGCGGTGCTTCCACCAGTGGGACATCGCCGGATACTGAAAAGAACACAGGTCCAGAGTGGGTGCGCAAAGCCACTACTAAATCAACACCACTCGACCTGCAGAAGAATAAAGAGACATTTTAGGAAGCTAAAACTTTCATTAATGACCCTACACAATCAGGACCGCAGGTTTAGCCCTATTCAGATATCGCAGGATACCACATCGGGAAGGTGTGATGAGGATGAGTCGACAAGAAGTGTACAATCCTTCCTGCGGAGTTGCTTAAAACTCGTGAGAAATGAGAAAGCTATTAGAGAGCTTCAGTGCATCATAGATTAGTGTCGGCTATCTTCTTCCATGAGCAATGCACAGTGTGCTGTTCATAATATTATGGGATATACAAAAACAGGAAGAGAGATGCAATTCATAGCACAAGTTGGAGAATTTGAAATGGATGAGGTAATGCTAGATTTAGGATCAGAGGTAAATGTTCTAACTAAGTAGACATGGGAACAGATGGGTAGCCCTATGTTAGCCAGATCACCTATCCATCTGAGACTAGCCAATCAGCAGTGGGTATCGCCATTGGGTCGATTACCGCAAGTGCCAGTTGACATTGACGGAGTTCACAGCTTTGCTGACTTTGAAGTTATAGAAATCATTGGCGATAGTAGACCGTACCCAATGCTACTAGGTATTGATTGGGAAATTGGTAACATGGCTGTTATCGATTTAAAGAAGAGACAGATGACCTTCGAGGACAATCAGATTCAGTTCATCACACCATTGGATCCTTTTTAGGGTCCCAGGTATATTGAACCTATCCGAGCAGAGGATGAGGCACGTAATATGGAGAGCCTCTATCAGATGACGGTGAATCAGAGCGACTACATCAATCCAACCGTAGAAGGAAACATTAGTTGGGGATGCGACAACTCATGTGCATAAGACTCGGATGTTGGCCTAGAGAACTGGAAGAATAGACTTTATGAAGTCTCAGCTCATAGATGTGCGTTTATGATTAAGTCACTGCGATGGATTGGTGCAGAGATTAAGGATACTCCATCGTTTGATGGCTTAGCAGACGTCAACGATTTTTTAAATCAGTTTGAACAGGAAATCCCTCAAGAGCAAAGGATGTCAGTCATTGAACTTGCAGTAAGAGCCACACCTGCAAGATGGTGGCAGGCACATAGAGAACATATCGCATCATGGGATGACTTCAAGATATTGATGGCAATCATGTTTTCTAATAACAAGGAGTATCTACAACAGAGGTACACAGGAGAAAGTGACCCCAGGTCACATATTGAAATGTGTGAACAGAATTGGTCAGACGTTCTAGAGGATGAATGGGTTCACCTATTCATTCATACTTTAGACCAAATTCCAAAGAACTGGTACACTGAGACCAAGTTGCGCAGAGGAACCATTACATGGCCACTTATGATAGACAACTTTGAACTCACTTTCGCTTTTGAATCTGAGTATCCAAGTATCGATCAGGCTCTAAACATCATAAAGATTAAGATATTTGAGGACTGTACCCTATCAGTACATACTCAACCCGAGTGGGCCATCCAGTTAGAAGATGGGCTCGAGTGTTATAACTTCATAGCAGAACCAGAGGATGAGGATGAGGATCCTCGCAGCATCAACATTCCAGAGTCAGAAGGGTCTCGCAATGTTGATGGACAGAAGTTACAGATTCCAGCTATCAAAGACCCCATCAAGATTAAAAATATCAATATTGGCACATACACAGAACCAAAGCTTGCCTCTATTGGAGACTATTGGGATGATGAAATGGTAGCACACATTGCATATCTGTTACACGACTATCAGGATTTATTCCCCACTAAGTTTACAGAAATGAAGGGAATAGTAGGAGATCTGGGAGTAATGAGGATACCATTGAAAGAGGATGCTAGGCCAGTCAAACAGCGTCCATATAGATTAAATCCGTGGTATAAAGAAAAAGTTAAGGATGAGATCGATAAGATGCTAGCAGCAGGCATCATTGATCCCATAGAATAAAGCGAATGGGTTATTCCCATGGTCATGCAAGAAAATAAAACCAAACGAGAAATCAGAATTTGTGTCGATCTGCGTAAAATCAATGATGCATCACTTCATGACCCGTTCCCGACACTGTTTACTGATGAAGTGTTAGACAATGTGGGAGGACAGGAGGTCTACTCCTTCACTGATGGCTTTTCAGGCTATCACCAGATCAGAATCCATCCAGAAGATCAATATAAGACCACTTTTGCGACAGAATGGGGCAAATTCTAGTATACGGTAATGCCCTTTGGTATTAAAAATGCACCAGCTATCTTTTCAAGAGTAGTAGTTGCTGTATTTAAAGAATACATCCATAAATTCCTAGAGGTTTATTTTGATGACTGGACTGTATTTGGATTAATCGACAAGCACATAGGAGATTTAAGACTGATGTTAGAGAAATGTAGGCAGTACCAGATTTCTCTGAACTTGAAAAAATGTATATTTTGTGCACCATTTCATATTTTGTTGGGTCACATTGTTTGCAGACAAGGCTTGATGGTAGATCCTGCAAAGATTGCCATCATTGTAAATCTTCCAGCACCCAACTCAGTCAAGCAATTAAGGACAGTACTTGGTCATACCGGGTACTATAGAAAGTTCATCAAGGGTTATGCAAAGGTCACAACACCAATGGAAAAGATGTTAAAGAAAGACGCCAAATTCCTATGGAATGAGGAATGCCAGAAAAGTCTAGACACTCTTAAAGATAAGATGGTTACAACACCCATCTTAGTATTTCCAGACTGGGCCAAGCCATTTCATGTACATGTGGATGCATCTGGCATCACACTGGGGATCGTCTTAACCCAGCCAGGAGAAGGGGGTATCGATCACCCTATCACATAATCAAGCAGAAAGCTATCCACTGCAGAAAAGAACTACACCACTACAGAGAGAGAAGGTTTAGCTATGGTGTATGCTCTACAGAAGTTTAGGCACTACCTGTTGGGTTCCTCATTCAAGATGTTTACTGATCATTCCACTTTAAAGTACTTGGTCAATAAGCCAGTGTTAGGGGGAAGAATTTGTAGATGGTTACTCCTGTTTCAGGAGTATGATTTTGAAATCATGGTAAAACCAGGAAGATTAAATGCCGGACCTGATCATCTGTCATGGATAGACTCAGGAGAAGAACCAAGTAACCTAGAGGACAATTTGCCAGATGCGCAATTGTTTGCTATTCAGATCGCAGATGAGTACTACGCTGATATCATTCACTTTCTCACCATAGGATGGGCACTTGTTGAGTTTACTAAGCATCAAAAGAAACAGCTAGTTGTTAAAACATCAGACTTCACATTGATTGCAGGGCACTTATACAAGTTAGGTCGAGATGAAGTCTTGCGCAGATGCATTATGCCACATGAGAAAGATGCCATTATCAAAGAAGCACACTCAGGTGCCGCAGGAGGTCATTTTGCAGGAAAGCTGACTGCTCAGAAAATCTTAGCTGTAGGATTATGGTGGCCTACTTTCCACAAAGATACTAAGGAGTTTTGCAGATGCTGCGATATCTTCCAGAGGGTAGGAAAACCTTAGCGAAGAGATGAAATGCCTCTGCGACCATAGATCACACTGCGCGCATTTGACAAATGGGCTATAGATTTTGTGGGTCCTATCAACCCACCAAGAAAATGAACGGGTGTGAGATACATCATCACAGGAATAGAATACCTCACCAGATGGGTAGAGGCAAAAGAAATAAGGAATTGTGATGCTGCTACAGCTGTACAGTTCATTTTTGAAAGCATCATCAGTAGATTTGGATGTCCAGTAATTTTGATGAGCGATCAAGGCACAGATTTTTTGAATTGTACTATTGAAGCCTTGATAGAGGAATTCTAGATACAACACCATAAGAGCACACCCTACCACCCACAAGCTAATGGTACGGTGGAGGCCTTTAACAAGATTCTAGAAAATGCACTTACTAAGGTCTGTAACAGCCAAAGAAATGATTGGGACCTTAGGGTTAACGTTGTATTATGGGCTTATAGGACTACATGCAAGAAACTTATAGGGCACACACCTTTTAGCTTGGTGTATGGACAAGAGGCTATTATGCCTATGGAATATATTATTCCCAGTTTAAGAATTTCTCAAATCACCGGGATGGCTGATACAGACACGATGAATGAAAGACTAGTGCAGCTGCTTTTCTTAGAGGAAGACATGGTCATCGCAGGGTTCCATCAGAAAGTGCAGAAGGCACGAGAAAAAACTTGGCATGACAGGCACATTAAGAGTAAGACTTTTCAGACAGGAGACCTAGTGCTCCTTTATGACAGTAAGTTTATTAAGTTTCTAGGAAAGTTCAAGACACATTGGTTGGGGCCATATCAGATTCAGCAAGTTACAGAAGGAGGTGCCGTTCAGCTCAGCAAACTGAATGGGGAGCTTCTACCCACGTTGATTAATGGCAGTAGGCTCAAGCTCTATAGTGATAGCCACCCCACCTCTCAGGCCTAACTCAGACAGTGTATGAAAGTGCAGGTGCCCAGTGTAGTTGAAAGGAGGCATCGCACCGAGACTTAGTCTACACCGACAGATATTCTTAGTACAAGGAATCACATTAGGATAGTTCATTTTGTGCAAGTCATGGGATGCTTGCGAAAAAAAAATAAAAAAAAATTGAGTAAGTTGTTTGCGCAGGTGATGCGGTGAGGCATCGCAGCAAGGTGATGTTTCCCCATGCCACGTAGCCAGTGTTGAAAAAGAACAGAGGGCTAGTCACTTTGCCCTCTGACAAACAATTAATATGGATATGACAGGTATCCATTGCCCTAGATTTGGCAACAGTATAATGATTTTTCCAGATTTGGTAAAATATCCGACGAGACTGGCACCTGCACACACGTTTCGAGGGAAATTTGATTGGATTTCAGCAATTAATGAGGATGAAAATGATGGGTGTTGTCTTGTCCATGCAATTAATACGGCCGACGGGTCTAGTCTACAGGACCGTTGATTCACAGAGTATCACCTTGGTTATAAATATAAAGATCATCCATACAGAAGGGTTACTTTGGCAATGTCAGAGAGCTATAGAGCAAGTTCCAGAGTTTTCCTTGTGCAGAGATACCCCAGTTACAGAGTGCTAGTTTTCCCCAATTTCACAGCCATTGCCCGTCCAGAGTATTGCACCGAGTGGGTTCTGTCCGAGGAGGAACCTTTAGAAGACATTGTGAGATGATTCCAGAGTGGTGGCCTCCAGTCTGCTATGACGACACCGCCCAAGGTTGTGAAATTAGGTACATCACAGGTCAGATAGTCGCCAAGGATGAGGAGTTAAGCGTAGGATGTAGAAGATGTCATCAAAGTCTTAGCTGCAGAAAAGCAGAAAGACGAGCCGATCACTGAAGATAAGAAAGCAGAACAGAAGAATGATGAGAAGAAATATCCAGCCAGGAATAAAGTAAAAATGAGAAAAATAAGGAAATGGAAGAAGGAAGATGACCTATCTCATCAGCTAAGAGAAGAACAAGAGGTTCCAAAGTTCAAGAATGAAAATATGCAGAACACAAGCAGCGTGAATACCTAGAGCGAGTTGCTGAGAAGAAAAGTGAAAGGGAAAACAAAATGAACAAGCAGAACTTCAAGAAGCAGACAAAGGATTGTTCTCGAAATGAAATTCCTGGTTTGTATACCTTTTGCATAAGAAGGCTCCATACTGAATGAAATGTTTGAGAAGGCTGGAAGATACAGATTTATATCTTCTTTGGGATACGAGTTCTATATCCAGCTAGAGAGGAGTTCTCGTGATACCAGGGATTTGAATCCTTGTGATGAACAAATGGATGGCAGGTATTGCAACCGACGAGAGCGAGAGAATGACAATAAGGGAAGGAAATATACGAGGGACTTACAAACTAGATTTACAGAAGAATCAAGCATCAGTCAAGCTATGCTTGAAATGACACAAGAGTGTGTCGAAGCTATGGAGAAAGAAGTCGCAGGACTTTGACAGAGATTTACAAGGACTTCGCAGGAAGCCAAGGAGAAGATACAGCAAGAGAAACCAGCTGTTAGTGGCTCAGGGGTGAGCCACAAGTAAGTGTTAGGGGACTGTTGGAGTAGGTTCCCATAGCTACAGGAAAAGTTGCTGTTTTGGAACGAGTAAGTCAAAGGTAACAGTACCTGAGCGACCGAGAGGAGAAATCTCAACCACTGCAATTAAGGTAGCGGCGAAGACAGGAGGGCTCAGCTACCCTCATAAAGGAAAAGGAGCAATGAGGCCGAGGTATTGAAGACACAGGACAGAAAAGGAAGCGGCGCCAGTACCCACGGTTAGCGGTGAGAAGCATGGAAGACTGCAGGAAGATGTGGTGTGACGGAAAGCGGCAGTTCGAGTACAGATAGACTGATTGTCACAGTTAGGGTTTTTGGGTTACTGTTGGGAGAGTCCCACAATGTTGTAATGGCGAGACCTTCGGGCCGCCTATAAAGGGATGTATTTTTTATTGTAAAAGGTTAGCTAGTTAGTCAGTTATCTCATTAGCTATTCAGATAGTCGATGATCTATTAGCTCATAGATATTTGTATTATAGAAGAGCCGAGCTCTGGTTCTGTTATTCAGTTTGTAGTATCTTACTGTAACCAGTAGCTGACCCCTAGAGTATGTATGTAACAATCCACAGGGATTGAGAGAGAGAGAGAGGAAGAGTATATTGTAAGAGAAGCAATATAAGAAGAGAAGAGATCTAAGAGAGAAGGGCTCCTGGCGGTGTGCGCGGAGTTACCCAGAAGATCTCAGCTGCATATGAGGTTGCAGCGGAACTATGTTTACTCTCCCAAGTTATAATATATAAACCAGTTACCGTGGATGTAGTTTCTACCCTAGAAGTGAACCACGTAAAATCAATGTGTTATATGATTATTTCATGTGATTGTGCTTTACTTAGTTGCTATCTGTTATCTGTTACATGAATGCTGTATATCAGTTAGTAAATGTCTGTATGTTCTCATTCAGTTACAACATTATAGAAAGTTAAAGGCAAGTTTAAATGTAACAAGTGTCTACCTATGAGTCAATCAGTGCTTGTTTCACACAGTAATAGTCACTCTGTTAAGTGCTTCCAGTATACTTATTCAGTAAGTTAAGTATAGCGATGTGAGTGTGTTGAATCGTGAAGTTCGTGTAAGGTTGTTTAACACCCTGTTGGAGGTTAGCCGAGTTATTCCTCCCAGTGAGAAACCCTTTGGACCTTGAGAGTCACTTTGGGCCATACTATAGGAGATATCATATTGACAGAAGGTGATATTGCACCGACAGAGGATTTGCAGTGCGAGATATCGCAGATAGTGAGAACCGCGGAAGGGAGAGTTTACACATCGTCCTAGTCATTGCGATGCGATAGGAGTCCTCCCCCTGTCAGAGTCCGCGAGGAAGGGAGAACTACGACTCGCAGGAAGATCTCACTGGTTAAGAAGATCCACGAGACACCAGGATGCTACAGAACCTGGTTAAGGACACTTGAGTATTTAGCCAACCCATCTAAGATCACTTTGGGTGAGACTTCAGGCCGCTCTGCGATCTGTTGCTGAAAGGGCCAGTGAGTTAGGGGTGTTGTTGGTACATTTTAAGTAAACTCAGGTCTGCCCATAGTAACCAACATGTCTTGTGACAAGATATATCGAGTGTTTGTTACCCTCTTTGAACTCATCTAACCGAAAAGAGGCACTCATTGATCATGATGGGGAAATGGGAAGGGAATAATTTTGCAAATAATGGAAGTTGTTTGTCATTACCTTTGAACATGGCACTTGTATGCACATCATGTTAGTCAATTGGGTATTCAGCTGATCTCTGTGACAATCCAATTTCATGAGTCATGTCACTCCTTTGAGTCTTTCAAAATAATGCATTGTCCACTGTCGCATTGTGTGTCTGTCCCATCTAGTCATGCTGCCAAGTATTTTTTCATGCCACCTGATGTTCAAAGGGGATTTGAAGAAGTTTTACCTCTACAGTCTACACAGTCTTTGTGTTAGTATATTTGAGTCAGTCTTATGGTTACAACATGCACATAATTCTAGAACTATGTTTTGAGTTTTGTGTCATTGATGTGGGACTCATCATGGCCCTCCTTTGACGAGACTATTCCTGTCAACATCAGCTCATCATCCGAGAAATATTCTTAGAAACAATATTTAGTACCTTGAGATCTGTATGCCTTAATGATAGATTCTCTCGCTCTCAACATAGGTTCACATCATTGGCCTTTGATCGATAGAATCGACTGGGTGTTCGACATCAGGACATCTATTCACACTCAGTAGATTGTACTAGAGTACCTTGGGAATCATTGACATTAATGGTGATCTCCCTTGCACTTGTTAATGGTTCACATCATTGGACGGTAATCAGGTGGTTTCTACCATGTTCAACTTCAGATCATTGTAATCACATGGATAGAATCGTACTTTGTGAAATACGAGACGAATACCCTGGGCATTTGTTTAAAGCGCTTAATGCTTTTCCCCAGGTTGCGATGGAGTTTTGTATATCTAGCATGGATCCACATTTGTATGGTCGTGGCTATGCTCAAATTTGCGTCTGTATGACATAGATCTACATTGTATGACTGGTAGCTATGTCCAAGTTTTATTCCTCTATCACATGGATCTATGCTGTATTCTAGTAGCCATGCTTGTTTATTCCTCTCATGGATCTGCCTTGTATTAGTCTGCAGCCATGAGTTTGGTTACTTATGTATATGAGTCAACATACTGATGTACTATAGATGCCTACTTGACAACATACCCCAATCGAGCTGACATTTTCATCTCATGGTGATGACTTGTTATCTCAAAGCTCTCATTTATTGTATCCCTCTAAGACTCATGCTTTAGGGGGCATCCTGTTATACCAAAATCCTATCACCATCATGTGATAAAACATTTGACATACCTACTTGCCCTGAATCCTAGCTCTTGGAGTGGAAACTCATATCATTTGTCAATCTTTTACATAAGAATTCCTAGCACCGTGCTTACCTTGTTATCCAACATCGATACCTTGTTCGCACCGCCTATCCCTTATTGTCCAAAAGCGGTGCCATTGCTTATGGCCCTTGGTCCAAAAGCGTTTCTTACCAGAGCCGCTCTGTCATTGAAGGAGAAATGCGGTACCCTGGGTAAAAAGGGAAAAAGAGAAGTTTCTCAAGGGTTCTAGATGATAAGCCTTGTGTCCTCCCTTATCCCTACTATTGTGGGTCAGTTGAGCTCGAGATCCCCCATACTAGGATCTTTGAGGCCACCTCACCCACTAATCTCTCAACCTACCCTATCCATTTAGCCTTATAAATACAAGCTTATGGCCATGGTTGAGGGGGAGAACTCTTAAGGTATTGTTATGCTTTTGGATTGATCACTTGGTCCATACCATTGGAGAGCATAGAGAGAGATAGAGTCGGAGCTTATGGGGATGAGAATGCTCGGTTTCATGGAGATGCATGTCAACACTAAGGCTTGGTTGTAAACTTCTTCATTTTCTATATGAATGTAAGTTGATTTCTGTCCCACATATATTGTTGTTGTTTGATTTCACATGTATGTTGTTGGATTCCTTAGTCACTAACATAGATTAGTAGATTATATTCTGGCTGCTTTGATCTGTTTCATGTTGAGCTGATTGCAGGTACACAGGGTAACTATCAAAGCATTACATTCCAGGTATCTATGATTTCTAGGGAGAGTCTTCAACCTCTGTCCTCTATTTGTTCTGGATCTGAACCATTCAGACCAGTGGAACACCTTGCTGTCCATAGGAGGTGAAATATTCCAGCTAAAAAATACACCTCATGAAGTAATGGAATTAATGAGACATGGACCTAGCCAATGCATTTGTAACTTACCTGGATGTTTCACGAACTTGTTGTCATACATTAGTACTAGGTATCCTTACTGAAATTGTTTGTTGTTAATATGTCGATCATGCCAAGATTTTTGTTGATCCTTCTCAACGCACTGGTGAAAACCTGCAAAAAAGATGTCTTCCTCGAGATGTACCAACTATGCCAGGTGTTCTTCTAATGATGCTTCATAATCCATGCCTATCTCTACTGCTATGTGCAAACTTGGAGCAATGTACTCCATTGGCATGAATGCCTCTTACCCATACACCAATTTGAATGGTGTCTGTCCTATCAATCTTTTGCAAGTGGTGTTCTATGCCCACAAGACTGTTGGGATATTCAAAACCCAGTAATCATGATTCACATTGCATACCTTTGTGAGTGCATGGTCCAACACCTTGTTGAATTCCTACACTGTCCCATTTTCTTGTGGATGATACATGGTACTCTTCTTATGCTGTATCTGAAGCTCCTCTATCAATGCGTTGATAGTGAGATTAATGAAGTGACTCCTCTAGTCGCTCATTAATATCCTGAGGTACCCAAACTGAGTAACACTATTGTCAAACAGGAACCTCACTGCTGTCGCAGCGATGCAATCTACAACAGGCATGGCCTCCGCCAATCTTGTCAAATAGTTTGTCGTTGTAATTATGTACCATGCACCAGTTCTCTTCCTAGGTGGTTTGATTGGTCCCACAAAGTCCACAAACCAATTATTAAATGGATGCAACGTCACCTGAGGTACCAACAACATCTCATCCCTCCTTGACAGTTTTCCAGTTATTTGACAGACATCACAAGTTTGTACATAATCTATCGCATCACCATTGAGAGTGGGCAACCAAATCCCTACATGAAACACCTTCCTCACAGTAGCGCGACCTCCATAGTGTCCACCGACAAATCCCACATGTGCCTATGCCAGTATCTTCCCTTGTTCATGTGGTAGGATACATCGCCTTAAGATCTCATCTTGTCCAAGCTTATAGATTTGTCCACTGATCACTTGGAAATCCATGGCCTTAACAACCAACTGCTTCTTCTGACTTGTAGTAAGCTCCTCTGGTGCTATTCCCATCACCAAAAAATGAATTATTTTCTCATAATAATCACCAACCATCTCGACTTTGAATAGTTTTGCATCTCGAAACCCATCTTCAATGTTTGTTGGTTCTTCACCTACCTCAATCCGCGATAAGTGGTCTGGGCTATCATTCAAGCGACTCGACTTCACAATTATCTCAAAATCAAACTCCTGAAAGAGAAGTATCTAATGACATATCTTCCCCCCCAACATAGGCTCATTGACAAAGTCATTAGAGGAAATTTCAACTCAAAATGGGCCTTTTAACTTTTATTCAAATTCCATGTCATCATGTGTTAGCCAATGAAATTGCTTTAAATTTGAAATACCGTATAGGTATCAAACATTTTTTTAATATAAATTTGGGGATAGGTATCATAAAAAAAACTACTTTTTTTGTTTGTATTTTTGACATATCTCCCTGTGTGTTTACTCAAATTTCGATTGGGAGAGCTCGTTGGATGCGTCATTAAATTACACATCCAACGAGTACCCACTCAGCATACTTTTGAAAGACCCCACTACCCTAAAAACAAGAAATACCTGAAACAGAATGATGATGTCATCATTCCATTTTTTTAGGTATTTCTTGTTTTTGGGGTAGCGGGGTCCATCAAAAGTATGCCGAGTGGGTACTCGTTGGATGCAGAATTTAATTCCACATCCAACAAGCTCTCCCGATTGAAATTTGAGTAAAAACACGAGGAGATATGTCAAAAATACAAACAAAAAAGTAGTTTTTTTTCTTTTCTTCCTCCAAAATTAATAAATATTATTTTATTATTTTAACTATTATATTATTAGTTCATTTTAGGAGGCCCATTTTGAGTTGAAATTTCCTCTAATTATTTCAAAGCAAAGTGGTCTGTGAACATATTGAAATGACTGCCCAATAGGTAATGCCGAAATTTTTGTAACGCATATACCATCGCCAGATCTTCCCTCTCTGTTGTAGTATAATTTTTCTCCGCAGACGAGAACTTCCGACTAGTGAAAGCAATCGAGTGATCAAAATCTCCTTCCTCTAGTTATGCCAGCACCATGCCCAGTGCCATTGACGATGCATCCACATGGACATGGAAATGCTTATTCCAATAAGGAAAAACTAGTATTGGTGTGGAATCCATCTTTTCCTTTAGCATATAAAAACTTTCTTGACATGCTTGAATCCATACAAATACTGCATCCTTCTTTAGCAACCTATCCACAGGAGTTGTGATCACAACATAACCATAGATGAACTTGTGGTAGCATCCCATGTGCCCCAGTGTCGCTCTAAGTTGCTTCACATTTGTAGGTGGTGGAAAGCTCAAAATCAGCTCAATATTTACAGGGTCAACCAATAGTATTTGCTTGCAAACAATGTGTCCCAACAACATTCCAAAAGGTGCACATAATATACACTGCTTCAAGTTTAGCACGATCTGATGCTGTCGACATCACTCCAACATTATTCATAGGTTCGCCATATGGTCCCCGATCAATCATAAACCATCTACTCGTCCATATAAATCACCAAAAACTTCTGAATAAAGTCCTTGAATGCATCAACAACAATCTGGGAGAATATCACAGGTGCATTCTTCAGTCCAAATGGCATCACAGTGTACTAAAAACATCCCCATTTAGTAACAAACGTTGTCTTGTGATGATCTTATTTTGTGATCTTAATTTGGTGATAGCCAGAAAAGCCATCCATGAATGAGTAGATTTATTGACTTCCCACTCCTTCTAACACCTCATCAGTGAATGGTGTCGGAAATGGATCATGCAAACACAGATCATTTAATTTTCTAAGGTCGACACAAATCCAAACTTCACCTGTTTTCATGTCTTGCATGACCATGGGGCTGATCCATTCTGATTCCTCAACTGGCTCTATTATTCCAACATCCATCATTCTTTCGAGCTCAGCTTTGACCATTTCCTTGTATTGTGGATTTAAGCGATACGACCACTGCTTTACTGGTTTTGCATCTAGCTTCAACGAGATCTTCAAATCTCCTAGATCTCCCAATATTCCTTTCATCTCAAAGAAATTTGTAGGAAACAAATATTGGAATACATGCAATAGATATGTGATATTTGCCATGGTTTCTTCATCCTAGTAGTCCCCAACATTCACAAACTTTGGGTTCTCCTCTGTTCGAATGTTGACCTTCCAAATTTTTAATGGCTGATTCATTGGATCCGTTGGTACATCAGGTGTTGCGACATCCTGACTCCCTTTTGTTTCTAGAATATTGATGTTCCACGAATCATCATCATCCTCGGGTCCTCATATTACATTGTATCAATCCATCATCAACCACATCGGACATATCTCATGCAGATCCACTGGATATTCAACTGGAACTACCTTCAAAAAAACGTCGCGAAAGTGTTGCAGTGCATTATGAATAGCTAGATTGGTATTCGCGAAATTAAAGGAGTGAGTGAAGAAAATTGTCAACTCTTCCCAAGTAGTAATCTCTTTGTGCAACTTAGCTGATACATACTGTTGATTGCATGGGCAGACCCGGGTTTACTATAATTAATCAACAACACCCAAAAATCACTGGCCCTTTCGGCAACAGACCGCGAAGCGATCTGAAGTCTCACCCGAAGTGAATCTCATGGGTTGGCCAAGACTCAAGTGTCTTGGACCAGGTTCTACGCATCCTACTTCTTTTCTCTTATTCCCACGCGCCACTAGATCAACTAGCTCGGTGCCTCGCACGTTCCCTTCTACTCGCAGCACTTTTATCCGCGCGAAGCTTAACCCTGCGCAAGTCGCACGATTTCCTCTCACGTCGCACAACTTCCACTTACTCACAATATTCCCAACCTTACCACATCTCTGCGCACCATGGAACACCCATCCTCTCCCCAACGCTAAGCCCTCAGCTCGCAGTATCGCGCATCACAGCTCCTCTGCCGATGCGATATAGCCTCTCTGCGATATCTTACCACTACGACTTTGCGCTCTTAACGTTGATTGTGTCGATGTGTGAAACTCTACTTCTTAGAAGTCTATTGTGAGTAACTGGTAATTAGTGACAGACGTGAAAGAGTCCTTAAATAGCCTACTGCGATATTTCAACTTATCTTTATCCTCTTGTATTATCATGAGCGAGACAATACATACATTCATCTACTGCCACTATCATTACATGCATAATAACCAGTAACAATAAGCAAATACAATCACATCCATACAACACATAACACGCAGATTTAACGTGGTTCACCCCCGGGATGGGAGCTACGTCCACCAAACTGTGCTTCTATTATATATCTTGAGGGAAGTTAGCACAGTTTGTTGCACTACAAATGCAGCGCGAGGTCTCTTCTAGATCTCTGATCTTATCTCTATGTTACCTTTCTCTCTATATCCCTTCCCTCTCTGTTCTCTCTGTGAATGATTACATACAGACTCAAATGACTCACAGACGACTATGTGTCTGGATCGTTACAACGCAGTCTGTCTGACTGATTCCTGAATCTACAAAAACTATCAACTGACCAACTATCTACTGATTGATTAGCTAACCAACCATTTATAATACAAAAATGCAAGCTTTTATAGGCAGCCCGAAGGTCGTGCCATTACAACACTATGGGCCTGTCCCAACAGTAAACCCATACCCTTAATAGTGACAGTTGGTCCTCTCTGTCCTTGAGGTAGCCACTTCCTGTCACACCGCAGCTCTCTACAGTCTTCCATGCTTCCCGACACTGACCATGGGTACTATGCACCGCTTCTCATTCTGTCCTTCGTCTTCAATGCTTGAGCCTCGTTGCTCCTTCTTTATGAGGGTCGCTGAGCCCTCCTGTCTTCCGCCGCTGCCTTCAATGCAGTGGTTGAGATTTCTTCTCTCGACCGCTCAGGTACCGTTGCCTTCTTGACCTTTCTATCCCAAAAGTCATGGTTTCCGGCTCTGCTTTCCAGCTGGAAACGTGCTACGGCGTCGTAGCTCCGCCCTGTCCTTTTTCCGCCAAAACTTCTCTCTTTCCAACAAAACTAGCAGCTTCTTCTGTAGCTGCGGGATCCTGCTCCAACAGTCCCCTAACACTTACTTGTGGCTCGCCCCGAGCCACTACCAGTAGGTGTCTCCTGTTGTAGCTTCTCCTTCGCCTCCTGCGAAGTTTTCTGCAACTTATCCCGAAGTTCTGCAACTTCGTTCTTCATTACCTCGGCACGCTGTTGTGCCGAATCAAGCAAGGTTTGATTGATATGGGAGTCCTCTATTTGATCAGCTTGCTCACGGACGGTAGTGAACTCCACCTTTTGCTCCACTGCATCGACTAATTCGGTGATTTGCTCCTGGAAGGGTTGAAGCAGGTCGGTGATGTGCAGCTCCTTTGTTCTCAACTGCTGGGCTTCCTGTTGTAATTGGTTCATCTCCTTTGTTTTTTTCATCCTTTGAAGAGCTTCTAAGCTCTTCATCTCTTCTTTCATTGCCATCGTGGTGTTCTCTATCACCTGGATTTTCCGTTGGATATCTACTCGCTAAGGTGGCTCATCTAGTTCGGACTATGCGCTCATCGCATCAGTCAGTACCGATGTTGCTTCGTTGATGCGGGACTGCATCTGCGCAGCGGTGAGTCTAAAAGCCTTGATTCTCGTTCTCTGTTCTGCCTGGGAGGTATCCCGTGCGCAAGCCTCAAGCTCAGCGATATGCGCATCGTGATCTGCCTTCATCTTAGCCACTTCTTCGTCCATTCTAACAACGGTATCCTCTAGATCCTTTGCTCTGTCGGCTACTTTCCTTAGCTTTTGAGAAGTATCTTCCGCGAACTCAATGTTACAGCTGGGTAATTCTAAAGCAATGTTCTGCAGCAGCTGAGAGAGTGCCTGATCCCTTTCTTGATATGCTTCTAGCTCACCAACCTTCTTCTGATAGCTGGTAGCCAGTGCTGCATTCTTTTGCTTTAGCTGCGTATTCTGCTTATAAGTCGCGAGCTCTCGGGTCCGGAGTTCTGCGCTTATCTGCTGTTCAATCATCTGCAACTGTTCAGTATGGAATTCCACCAGGTTGACCTCAATGGGCTGGTCAAACTGCACTGGTGGGTCCTTCATCGTCGCAGGGAATCTGATACTCCCTGGTGGAATTAACACAGTATTGAGTCGATCTTTTGCTAGACTTTCCTCGCGGGATGTCGACGGTGTCGATGCTTCTGCGGCGGTTGCCTTAGCCGCTGGAATGTGCACCATGGAAGTCTTCTCTGTAAGTATTTTTAGGTCTTGCTGTTGCTTTTTGATTGCGCTCTATATTTTTTGCTGCTGTTCCTTCATCGCATCCAATGTATCCTTTAGTTCGTTAGATGTCCTTGTTGCAATGAGTTCGAAATCCTCATCTGTTAATGTGGCCTGGGAAGGTGGCTTTGTGGCCTTGTGTTTTGTCTTCTTCTTTGTAGTGGCCACCTCTATTTTCCCTCCTGTTTGTTTTTTCCTTTTTACTCCTGGTAACGGTGCTTCTGCCGTTCCTGCTGCTGGGGTGTCCATTTTGTCTTTGCCTTTTTCACCTGAGTCTGTCTCCGCAGAACTTGGTGGAAGTGGTGTGGTGTCTTCATACTCTCGCTGCCATTGGCTATCAAATCCTCTGATGACATTCTCAACATCCTGTGCTGTCATCCTGAACCATCCAGGAGCCCAATCATCCCTTATTGTCCGTTTCGGCCCTAGATAGATTCTATGGCTATCTGCCATGAAATTGAGCCGGCTATCATACAGGTCGACGGTCTCTGTGCTGAGCCGTGGTAATTCCGCGATAGTTGTCTTTAGCAGTGCATAATATTCATGGAATACCATTGAATTGACATGTTTCCTTGCTGGGCTGTTGGTGTCCCATAAGCTAGCATAGCGGAAACCCCTGGGCGCTCCTCCTGGAATCTGCAGAAATTGTGTATTGGGGGGCTCCTTCCAGC
>LPNX011057953.1:58192-77192 GCA_001517045.1 Pseudotsuga menziesii
GTTGAAAATGGATCATGAAGTGATGCATCGTTGAGTTTTCGCAGATCAACACAGATCCTTATGTCCCCTTTCGTCTTCTTCTCTTGCACTACCATAGGGCTAACCCATTCGCTTTCCTCTACTGGTTCGATGATGCCCGCTGTTAGCATTTTATCAATTTCATCCTTTACCTTTTCTTTGTATCGCGGGTTCAATCTGTATGGACGCTGCTTAACTGGTCTGGCATCCTCCTTTAGCGGTATCCTCATGACTCCCAAGTCTCCAACTATTCCCTTCATCTCTGTGAACTTGGTGGGAAATAGGTCTTGATAATCATGTAGTAGATCTGCAATCTGTCCAACTGTTTCATCATTCCAGTAGTCTCCAATAGAGGCAAACTTAGGTTCTTCGTTTGTGCCAATATTGACCTTTTTAATCTTGATGGGCTCGGTGATCGTGGGAAGCTGTAGCTGTGGTCCCTCCACTTCGCGAGTGCCTTCTGATTCTGGAATGTTGGTATTGCGAGGATCCTCATCCGCTTCCTCTGATTATGATGTGAAATTATAGCATTCCAATGCCTCTTCTAGCTGGATAGTCCACTCAGGTTGGACTGGTACTGAGATAATGTGATCCTCAAAAATCTTTGTCTTGATGATATCTAGGGCCTGGGAAACACTTGGATGTTCTGATTCAAATGCAAAGGTGAGTAGGAAGCTGTCTGTCATAAGCGACCATGTGGTTGTTCCCTTGCGCAGCTCGGTCTCTGTATACCAATTCCTTGGAATTGTGTCCAATGTGTGAATGAATCTGTGAACCCATTCATCCTCTGGAATATCCGACTAGTTCTGTTCACATATCTGAATGTGTACCCTGGGGTCAGTTTCTCCTGTGTACTTGCACTGAGCATACCTTCTGTCATCAGAAAATCTGATTGCCATCAGTCTTTTGATGTTATCCCATGATGCGATGTTTTCTTTATGCGCATACCACCATCTTGCAGGTGTGGCTCTAACTGCAAGATCCATAGCTGCGATCCTCTGTTCAGGGGGAGTTTGTTGCTCAAATTGTTCGAGAAAATCTTGGATGTCTGTCAAACCATGATATGATGGAGTCTCAGCGATCTCGGCACCAATCCATCGCAGTGACTTACTTATAAACGCACATCTGCGCGATGATACTTCGTAGAGTCTGTTCTGCCAGTTTTCTAGACCAACATCCGAATCCGATGCGCATGAGCTGTCGCATTGCCAACTAATGTGCCCTTCTGCACTGGGATTGATATAGTCATTCTGGTTTGCTGTCATCTGGTAGAGACTCTCCATATTATGTGCCTCGTCCTCTGCTCAGATAGGTTCGATATATCTAGGTCCTTGGTAAGGATCCAGCGGTGCGATGACCCGGATCCGCGCATCCTCAAAGGTCATTTGTCTTTTCTTTAGGCCAATGATAGCTTTGCTGCCAATTGCCCAATCAATACTCAGTAGTGCTAGATATGGTCGACTGTCACCAATGATTTCTATAACCTCAAAGTCCACGAAAGTACAAACTCCGTCAATATCAACTGGCACCTGTGATAATCAACCCAATGGTGATACTCGCTGCTGATTAGCTAGTCTCAGGTGGATAGGTGATAGGGCTAACTGAGGACTTCCCATCTGTTCCCACGTCTGCTTGGTTAGAACGTTCACCTCTGATCCTAGGTCTAAGACAACCTCATCCATTTCGAAGTCACCAATCTGGGCTGTGAATTTCATCTCTCTTCCTGTCCTTGCATGTCTTGTAATATTATGGACAGCGCAGTGTGCACTGTCTGAGAGAGAGGGTTGCTGACACTGGTCTATCATACGCTGTAGCTCACCAACATCTTTATCATTTCTCAGGAGTTTCAAGCAGCTGTGTAGGAAGGCTTGTATACTTCCTGTCGATTCATCCTCATCACATCTTCCGGATGTGGTAGCCTGCTGTGCCTGCTCAGGATTATTGCTACAAGGTACTTGCTGCGGTACGCCCCTAGATGGCGGTACCTGCGGTCCTACTAGTGTAGGTTCCTCAAAGGAAGCCTTAGCTTCATGAAAGGTCTCCTTATTATTTTGTAGGTTGAGTGCAGTTGCTTTAGTAGGAGCTCTATGCACCGACCCCTGACTTGTGTTCTGTCCGGTCTCCTACGATGTGCCACTGGTGGAAGCACCGCTCCGTGTCACAATGTTAATTGCTGGTTCTGGTTCCTTAGGTTCAGCAGCAATGAGCTGGATGTTTTGGTGTGCAACTGGTTTAGGATCTCTGATCTTAGCTATCAAGATGGGACACTCTTCTATGGTATGCTCGTAAGATTTGCAGTAACTACAAGTAGTAGTGGCGTTCTGGCAGTCCCTAGCATAGTGTCCGACAATTCCACAATTATAACAAGTGACTGGTCCACGACCTTGACCAAAACCTCCTTCTCTTGCGAAGCCTCCTCCTCAGCCTCGTCCTCTGAATCCTCCTCCTCGGCCTCCATACGGCTGAGCCGGCTGTGTTCCTATTGCTGGACCCTGTGCGTCTGCTTGGACTCTGTACACATCCTGTGTTCTTTCTGACAGGAGATCATAAGCTCGGCAATCTTGTGGATCATGCCCGACGGATTTACAGAAGATACAATAGAGATTTTTAGGTGTCTGGACATAATTTTGAAGTAAAGGGCATTGCTGAGGTGGATGTCCTTGAGTTCTACATATTTCACACCATGGCCCTCGTGTTCGTGGTAAGGGGTTAGGAGCCCCTGACGCTAAATATTCTGCAAAGACTGGACAGTTGTCTTTACTGTGGCCCTGTTCTCTGCACTTTATGCACCATATGTCTTGCATAGCCTCTTTCCCTTTTTTAAGTTCGTGTATCTGTAAGGTGAGGTTGGCCAACTGGGTCTGTAGAGTTGTCATCCTTGTACTGGTTTCTGCTAAAGGTGAAGCTTCTAGTTTCATTGCCATCTCCAGCGCTTCATCTTGAGTAGTGAGTTTCTGTTGCATTAGTGGCATTCTGATATGAGGGAGCAGCGCTGCGATAAACCATTCTTTATGCTGCTCTTGTGCAAATTCGAAACTTACTTGGTCTATAAGAGCTTTGAATTTCTGGTCAAAGTCCCAGACTGACTCTGATGGTAGTTGTTTAATATCCTTAAGCTCTGTAATGCACTGAGACTCAGATTTAGGTTTCTTGAACTCTTTAATCATGGCGTTCTTGACCTGGGCGAGCATCTTGGGTAATGTAGTATACTTTATGTACCATGTCAAGGCTCTGTCTCTGAGCGTGGTAACCAACTGTACAAGTTTAAGGTTCGGCGCCTCGCACGTTCCCTTCTACTCGCAGCACTTTTATCTGCGCGAAGCTTAACCCTGCGCAAGTCACACGATTTCCTCTCATGTCGCACAAGTTCCACTTACTCACAATATTCCCAACCTTACCGCATCTCTGCGCACCATGGAACACCCATCCTCTCCTCAACGCTAAGCCCTCAGCTCGCAGTATCACGCATCGCAGCTCCTCTGTCGATGCGATATCGCCTCTCTGCGATATCTTACCACTACGACTTTGCGCTCTTAACGTTGATTGTGCCGATGTGCGAAACTCTACTTCTCAGAAGTCTATTGTGAGTAACTGGTAATTAGTGACAGACGTGAAAGAGTCCTTAAACAACCTACTGGGATATTTCAACTTATCTTTATCCTCTTGTATTATCATGAGCGAGACAATACATACATTCATCTACTGCCACTATCATTACATGCATAATAAACAGTAACAATAAGCAAATACAATCACATCCATACAACACATAACACGCAGATTTAACGTGGTTCACCCCCGGGATGGGAGCTACGTCCACCAAACTGTGCTTCTATTATATATCTTGAGGGAAGTTAGCACAATTTGTTGCACTACAAATGCAGCGCGAGGTCTCTTCTAGATCTCTGATCTTATCTCTATGTTACCTTTCTCTCTATATCCCTTCCCTCTCTGTTCTCTCTGTGAATGATTACATACAGACTCAAATGACTCACAGACGACTATGTGTCTGGATCGTTACAACGCAATCTATCTGACTGATTCCTGAATCTACAAAAACTATCAACTGACCAACTATCTACTGATTGATTAGCTAACCAACCCTTTACAATACAAAAATGCAAGATTTTATAGGCAGCCCGAAGGTCGTGCCATTACAACACTGTGGGCCTGTCCCAACAGTAAACCCATACCCTTAATAGTGACAGTCGGTCCTCTCTGTCCTTGAGGTAGCCGCTTCCCGTCACACCGCAGCTCTCTGCAGTCTTCCATGCTTCCCGGCACTGACCATGGGTACTATGCACCGCTTCTCATTCTGTCCTTCGTCTTCAATGCTTGAGCCTCGTTGCTCCTTCTTCTTTATGAGGGTCGTTGAGCCCTCCTGTCTTTCGCCGCTGCCTTCAATGCAGTGGTTGAGCTTTCTTCTCTCAGCCGCTCAGGTACCGTTTCCTTCTTGACCTTTCTATCCCAAAAGTCATGGTTTCCGGCTCTGCTTTCCAGCTGGAAACATGCTACGGCGTCGTAGCTCCGCCCTGTCCTTTTTCCGCCAAAACTTCTCTCTTTCCGCCAAAACTAGCAGCTTCTTCTGTAGCTGCGGGATCCTGCTCCAACACATACCATGATCACAACATCTCATCCAATGTGTGGAAAAAAGCATGGACCCACTCATCCTTTGGTCACGATGCCCACAAGGCTTGACACTAGATCAGATGATCACCAGGGTCATTCTGCCCGTTGTACCTTCCGATGTGGTACTCTTTTGCGTCACCAAAGGAAAATGTCATCAATATTTGATAGTGCGACCACCTGTTGATCGAATTCTTATGTGTATCCCACCAACGTGTTGGCATGGCCTTCAACGCTTCATCCAATGCCAACAATTGCTGCGGCTCTGACACCTTATCCTCAAATTCCAATAGAAACTCAGATAAATATGATAGTCCTTCATATATTGGTAATTCAACAGTATCGGTTGCGACTCAACACACTGACTGAGTAATAAGGCCACACTTCCTTAACAATACCTCATGCATTTGATTCTCCTGTTTCTCTAAAGCATCATTGAAGTCTGGAGAAGAAAAGCTAGAGCCGCACCACCCAAGTTCCCCATCGATAGTCAGATGGATTGTAACATCCATAGTTGGATATTCTCAATTAAATAATTTTAGAAATAACCCACATATCCGTAGATAATAAGTTATGAATAAATTGATAGATAAAAAGATGATAGGATATTACAACATAGCTCGCTTATAATATGGCTTGTGTTTCATAATGAAGAGTTATGTCCCTTCACATTAATAGCTACTACTATAATAATTAACAATTATTATTTTATTTAATTATTAACCTTATTTAATTATTATCCTATTTGTGTTTGTTACATTGTCACTCCCTTAGAAAGGCTTTTCCCTCAAATCCTTATAATGTTTCTGCATCATTTTTTGTGGTGTCACAGCTGACGAGACATGTCGATATGAACTACTAAGAGTTGAGCACAACTTCCAATATGTGGATGAATCAATCCATCCAAAATTGATTTGCTGTGGACTATTGGCATTCCATACTGATCTATCATTAGGAGATTCGATCACATGGGTACCGTTATCTTTCAACATTTCCCACTTTTTAGAATATATGTTTTTATGGTTAGGGTGTCGATATGGAATTTTCATAATGTTATTTTCTTTTACGAGTGTCATCTTTTGAGCATTGATCTGATTAGAAAGTTGTATTTTCGTCTCTTGAGGTTTTAAGGTTTTGTTCTGTATCTTTTCCGGCTTGTTTTCTAACTATATGTTATCATTTTGAAACTTCTTAATCACTTCTACATGTGATTTTTTTTCATCTTCAGACTTCTTAAGTTGTTCCTTAATATCTTCGTTATGCCTTCTGATACAACGATTTTCTTCCTATTTTTCTAGAAGTTTTCCTTCAATGTCTTCCATAGATTGTTCTGTCTTTTGACTACTTTTCAACTTCTTAATTTTTGTGACTAGTGTTTTGTTATGATTTCTTAATATGAAAATTTCTTCGGAATTGCTTGATAACACCGTGTTGAATTTTGTCTGTTCTAACTTATGTGTCTTCTTACTGTCATCATACTATTTCTGGAGTTTTTCTTTTTTCTGTTTATGATGACGTAACTTTTTTTCTTGATTTTCTAACTTCATCCGGACTTCCGCCAATTCAACATCTTTTTCCATCATGAGTTTGTTTAGATGCTTTATTTCTTCTTCTAATTCATTATCGCATCCATATGGTGATTTGTTGTCATTTTTTGACTTTCTGATCTCGTATTCTAAGTTTTGATTATGAATTTCTAAACGTGATATTTCTTTATCCTGATTAGATAACATTTTCTTGTTATCACTTATGGTCCGTTTTAGCTTTCGATTTTGGTTCCATAAGCGATGATTCTCATTGTCTCTCCACTCTTTCAACCGCTTCTACATCTCAACGTTATCTTGTATACTTTTATTGATTGCCTTATATTTCTCTAACTCGTCCACTATTGTTTGTAGCTATGACTTGAATTCCGAATATGTAGGTGCCATTGTTTGTGACTTTGTTTTTACTTCACTTTTGTCTTCTTTTCTTTTTCTCTTTTTTTTTCCCAATAATTTTGTAAAATGTGAGTAGATTGGGTGGTTGGGAGGAATAAATGTTACCTTCCCCACCTTGGTTCAAATCTCCCTTGCTTCTTTGTAGTTATTATTATGCACTTTTTATATTCAAACCCAAACCCACTTTAAGAAACCACATGTGGTTTCACTCTTACCTTCTTCTTTTTTTAATTTTTATCTTTTGTTTTTTAACTTTTCTTTTCTTTTCTTTTACCTCCTTTTTTGGGGGTTTACTTTTACCCTTTATTTATTTATTTATTTATTTTTTAAGGACAAAGTCCTATTTTTTTGGGAAACCCAAATCTACACAAGGTGTAAATAATGTTGTCCAAGGTCCATATAGCTCTGATACCACTGTAACATCCATAGTTGGATATTCTCAATTAAGTAATTTCTGAAATAACCCACATATCCCTAGATAATAAAATATGAATAAATTGATAGATAAAAAGATGATAGGATATTACAACATAGCTCTTCTTTAATATGGTTTGAGCGTTTCATAATGAAGAGTTATGTCCCTTCACATTAATAGATACTACTATAATAATTACCAATTATTATTTTATTTAATTATTAACCTTATTTAATTATTATCCTATTTCTGTTTGTTACATGGATGTAATCTTCTGAAATGTTATATGCATGATCCCATCCTCTTACAACTTCTTCATTAACTGGTTCAACATATCTTCTCCCTTCAGTTGGATCCATCAGAGCTATGACCCTGATGTCACGATTTTCAAAGGTCATCACACGCTTCTTAAAATTAAAAACTGCCAAGTTGTCATTGGCCCATCCAATCCCTAGCAATGCGAGATATGAGCCTCCACCATCAACAACTTAAATAACATCAAAATTGTTATAGCTGATTTTACCACACATGGTTGATCACACTTTTATGGCCTTCCTTGTCCATCTGCAGACTCTTTGGACCCCATGGACTATTTTTGTACCTTTGATGTTTCCAAGATCATCCCTAAAAACAATCATTATTTGCTATACGTGACTTTTAAATCCTTTCTCGTGTATATACGCAGATATTACCCCTAAACCCGCGTACATCGGGGTGTGTGCAAAAGGCCAAATGCTTTTGGAGTTTTCCTTGATGTGGATCTGAATCACTTGTCTCTTAGCCTTCCATATGCCTTGAGATCGCTCGGATTTGACCTTCCATTAGCCCATTGAAGCACTATATAAGGAACCCTTTGGATACATTGAAGGGAGAGGAATTGAAGAGCAAGAAAACTATAGTCCATTGTTGCTATAACTTGCTTATACTTGAGTTTACATCCCTTTTCCCCTTAGAGCACTTTGTGTTCTTCCCAAGCTTGCTATCGAGAGATGGAGGATTGAGATGGTGGAGGCCCAGGTGGAGGACTTAGTTTCTCAGGTTCACAGACATGTCGACAGAGGTTGTCACTCATGTAATATTAATAGAAATATATTTTCCTATCCAATGATGTGCATTTAAATGAATATTGAATCCATGGATGCTTTTAATTGCTTATACATTATTGATTATATATGTTAGAGTAGGTCTAACACCATTATATAGCATGCTTGTCTTGTTTGATGTTGTTGAGAGAGTAAATTGCTAACATAAGTGGGATTGGAAAGAGCTCAACGGGGATCTACACCAATCGTCTGGAATAAGGTTTGTCTCGAGAACCTTTAGTGTTAGATGTTTTATTTCTCTTGCATATTGAGAAGGGATTGATTTCTACAGTTTCTCTATCTGTTGTGGTACACCCCAAGCCATAGGAAGTTTTCTCCGTAACAGAATTGGTGACCATACTAGGGAGGTCCCTAGTGATTTCCTTTGGGGGTTTTTTTGGCATTAAGTGTGCTTGAATTGCTCTGATTTCTCTGTTTCTGAGTTGGGTCTGGGGCATTTTTTCTCAGTAGTGTCTTACAGGAGTAAATTTTGTCTCAGCTTGTTTGTTATCCTTCTTTTTATCTCTTTTTCTTCCTGTACACGGGTTTTGCTTTCACAGTCGCGTGTACATGCAGGTTTTACCTGAATAGTCGTGTATGTATGCAGATTTACTGAGAATAGTAGCGTATACCCTGAATTTTTAGACTTTTGGGGAATGTTAAGCATTGTTGGGTGAGTTTGGAGGATTTTTGAGTATTCTTGGATGCTTATGGAGTCTGTATACATCCCTGTTTCTGACTAGAGACACCTTGTAAGTTTAAATTTTTGAAAATGTTCTTGTCATTTCATTTTTTGTTTTTTGTTTTGGGATTAGTGCATTAGGTGTCTTTTACCTTAGTGCTTTGCTTGATGGATGTCTGTTAATGCTTGCAGAGTATGAGGGTTGCAGAGTTATACTTTTGCTTTTTTTATCTCATTTAATTCAAAAATACAAAAACATTTGCTTTGTGCATCATTATGCATTGTTTTTATTTTGCATTAGAATGGTACTTGAATTAGGTTTTCTTGGAGAATATTAGTTAGATTTTCATATAGGAATGATTGCATATTCATTTGAAGGAAAATTTTTGCAATTCACATAGTAGCATACCCTGTTCTTCATTTGACACAGTGCATTTGCATTGATTGTTAGGTGTGCATTTTACTTCTTGTTGCATCATAACATCATTAGTTGCATGACCATTTTCCCTTTGAGTAATAAGACAATTAAAATCAACGCATAATACAATGAATTACACTCTTTTCTTTTTAGGGTGCACCAACAAGATTAGGTTTTAGGGTCTTGGAATAGATCATTGTAAGTCAATTCTCCAAGACCACTAAACAAAACATTTAGGTGTTTGTCCAGGTGAGAGTGTGAAATCCTTTATATAATTAGTGTTCTTAGGATCCTCCTCTTACAAGGGAGTTAAGCACGAGGCAGTGTGAACGGTTATGATTGGGATGGCCCCTGGTTGTAACTGAGTAGCACCAGAGATATTTCTAGGATTGTATTCATATCTGGGGTCTCTTTCGAGAGTTTTGGGCTTTGCTACCCTGCCCATACGGTCAATCCCTCCTGCGACTGTCCACCTGAGCATTGATTATATTGAGGTGACCTTAGTTTCCTTACCTAGGTTATCGAGGGGGTACTTTGAAGAGATTATTCTGCAGGTGTCCTAGCCAGGTAAAGGTTAGACAACACAGTTGCTATATGCGTTGAAGCTGAGGGCCACTATAATTGGTTACGAACCTCTGCTTGTTGTGTATGGGAGTCTCAAGCATCTCCTAGGTGAGACATACCTACTTCATTCGGGAGCTCACATATCCTACCCTTGTTTGTTTGCGATTTGGATTTACATTTTATAGGTGTATTCCATGTGCACGCTAGTTTGTCTAAGGTTTGTGTAATTAGATTGAGTCTTTTATTTTCTGAGTCATTGTGGATTCGGGTGCGGCACCCCACTGTTCTCGCTATTTAGCAGGACTTCCACTTTCCTCATCTCCTCCTCCTTTGGGAGAGGAAACTAGATAGTCTGAGTGGAGTACTTCTCACTTTGATTCACACACCATGGGAGACCATGAGGATGAGATTCCAGAGATGTCCTCTCCACCTCATGAGGTTGGGGAGGAAGATCCTACTAGCACATGTGATCCATCACATGAACAACCGTCATGATCTAGTTATGATCCCTCATTCACAGGTCGCTGATATTGGTTTCCAGGTGACGAGACTCATTATGAACCCACAAGCACTAGTCATGTTCGTTATGGCATGCCTGATATTACAGCACCCGATCCGACACATCATGTCGAGTCGAAAATTGATCCTAGAACTACGCTGGGGGAACTCCTATTCCTTTCCATGTGGAGAGATTTGGGAGGACTAGTCACATTACACCTTCCATCCCTACGATGGAAGTATCCTCACATGTCCAACCTAGACCTAGTGTTAGTAATCCTATGTAGATACCAGAACCGAGACGAGTGAACATTGGGAACACCACTTACATTCCTTCACATGTCCCTTCGTCCTTGAATGCTACTCCTTCGAATTCATTTTTGATGACCCTTCCTCCCCGTAATTCACATGGTCCTTTGGGCCGAAATATTGCTACTAGTCATGTTCGTGCTGCGACTGCTCACACGATAGTATCTCAGAGTCAAGCACCTCCTGTTGTGTTGGGAGTTCATATCCTTGTTTCTGGATCATCTCATGTTCCATCTCATGGACCTCCCCATATCCCTAACTATGGACCTTCTCATGGGACATCCCATGGAACACCTTATGGAACTTCTCATGGACAGTATTATGGACCGCAGTATGGACAAAACTATCAACCCTATGGGTATGGTATCAACAACCCACTTACTCTTCCAATTATGGATTTGTAGCACCACATAATCAAGGTAACCCACACCACAATGATTCCATGCAGCCCTATACGGGTCAAATGGGAAGAGGTTATTATGGCCAAGGCCATGGTATTTATAGCAATCAACCTTACATGAACCAGAACTATCAGGGAGCATGGCATAGACCGGATCAAGCTAGGCTCTCTTTCCTCACAACATTAAACTTACCTGAGTTGTCGAGACTGATGAACGATCTGGTATCTCATGACCTAGCTTGGCCGGATGTCCCTAACAAGCTTCCTTCAGACATTCCCAAGTTTGAGGGTAAGGCTGGAGAAGATCCTAGTGAGCATGTCACCACTTTTCACCTTTGGTGCTCTTCCAATTCCTTACACGATGATTCAATTCGTTTGAGGCTATTTCAATGCACCCTCATGGGGCCTGCGACGAAATGGTATATAGATTTACCAAGGGGGGAATACACTTTATTTGATGAACTTTCCATGACTTTCCTCAACCAATTTCAGATACTCATACATTACGATGTCAGTAGGGAACTCTTGTCGACCTTCCGGCAAGATAAAGCCACACACTTTTCAGATCACATTCAAGAGTGGCGTAGACAGAAGTGGTTGATTAAAGCCTTTATACCAGCGGAATTTCTCCTTGAATGGTTCCTCAAATCATTGTTACCTTACATCACAAAGGATGTTTCCACATCTGGAGTTCAAAATGAGGAACAAGCAATCTTTAGGGCACAAGAGTTAGATTTGATCTACGCTAAATATGGACTTTTGTATGAGATTATAGCTAATGCTCCACGATATAGTTTCAATCCCAAGATCAAGCATGGACCACATGCTGATGGCATTGTGGGATCTACAAGTACCAAACCTGTGTATTTGGTCGTGAAACAAGTGAGCCAATTGTTTATTAACTAGTCCACGTTGGGACAAGCCACAGCTTCGTCTCAACCTACCCAATCAGAGAGTGTACTTTCCATGCAATCGTCGGACCCAAAGGGCAACTAGCAGCCTGGAAGGAATAAGAAAAAAGGGAAAAATAATTGTAAGGGTGGGAATAATAACGAAAATGATAATAATAATGAAAAGAATGATCGTAATGCTGGGGGGACAAGAAGACTAAATGTAAGGTGAAGTTTCCTTGTAAGTTGTGTAAGGATGACCACCTCACTTACTTATGCCCTCGTATGGACAATGCCTCGAGGTTCATAGCACAGGGCCCATTTGTGTTAACGAATCCTTCACCCAACAATCAAAATATGAACTCGAGGACCATTGATCCTAATTATGCATCAGGTGGAAATCAAAATCCACCAGAAGCCAATAGTGGTCATGGATGCATCAACATGTTGAGTGCTACTAAGGTTGTGACTTGTAAGAAAGATTATGGTTCGTCACAATTGAACCTCGAGAAAGAACCCTCTCCACCCGAGAACCCTTTGCATATAAAAAAACCTATGGATAAACCTGAAGCTCTGACTTGCATTCCTAAGGGAGTCCTAAAGCGTTCAGGGCACAATCCTAATGCCCGAGCCACCCATAACTATTCAGTTGTCGAGGATTTGGGCTAGACTCCTTGTGCGATGTCCGCGCTTGAAGTGCTTCAGACTTGTCCTCTAAAGAGGATGGCATTGTTGTTCACTCTTAGGGTTAGTGATGATAGCTCTTCTTCCATTATCAAATTTGAAACCATGGGAGTATAGCCTCACTTTCCTTACTACGTGTCTCTTTTGATTCATGTAGAGTGTCTTAATAAGACTGTCAAAAGCATTGTCATTGATGAAGGCGCTACTGCTTCTGTGATGTCTTTGTCATGTTGGAAGGGCTTAGGTTCTCCCGATTTGTCTTAATTCGCTACCATGTTGATAGCTTTCGATGGTATATCATTTCGGCTACATGTAATTATTCCTTCTCTAAAATTCCAATTGGGAGGGAAGACTGTTGCAATCGAGGTCGAGGTGGTTGATGCACCCCTTGACTATAATCTTTTACTGGGTCATAATTGGATGTATAGTATGCAAGCCGTAGCTTCCTCCCTCTTTCAAGTGATATGCTTTCCATTTAATGGGAATATTATTACGATTGATCAGACGTCATTCCAAAATCCATGTGTCAATGCATCATCAGGAGCTTCTATCCTGATTATCGATCACTCTCAACCGACAATTGGGAGTGTGGGCATGGGTATGTATCCTTCTCTTATGGGAACCTTTAGTTGTCCCGTGCCCATGCTTATGATTGGGTCCAGTTTTTGTGGGGATTCATCCTCGATGAATTCAATGTCTTTTCGCACCACCCATATGGAGGACCCTTGGATCCTTCCTTCATCGAGTTCTTCGATTGGACCTATTGAAACAGACGTGCCATTTCCTGCAACAATCATAGCATATCAAGTGAATCTTGATCAGGTTGCAGAACCTAGTCCTTCCTCTTCACGAACAGAGGAAGAGGACCCATATGTGATGCCAGCATGGGTAGTTGAGTCATCTCATGCACATGATTGCCTTAACGACGTTTTTCCATCGGATGAAGCCATTATTGAGGCCATGTTTGGGGTTGAGCCACCTTGGGAAGAGTTTCATCATCGATCATATTTTCTTCCTGAGCTCACCTGTGTGGAGCATGATGACTTTAGGGAGATTCTTAGTGAGAATATTGGTAGGATCGTGGTTCCATTTAGCTCTCCTAGTCAGATGGCTGATGGGAACATGGAAAATTTGTCACCAACTATTCCTATCAATATTTCTCGCGATCCTAGTAAGGTTGAGAATGTCTACATTGGGGCAGAGTGTTCCCCTGATGAGATCAAGGAGTATACCACGCTGTTTAAAGTGTTTTGTTACATATTTGTGTGGTCGTATTATGAGATGCCAAGTATCGACCCTTGTATTGTCAAACAATCAAAACCTATCCTGATGTGAAGACGGTTCGACAACATTTGCATGCAGTGAATCCTAGAAAAGCACCCACCATTATGGCTGAGATAGAAAAAATTTTGAAAGTTGGTTTTATTTATCCCGTTCCCTTGATAGAGTGGGTTTCAAATCCCATTTCGGTAGATAAGAAGCAGGGAGCGATCCGTATATGCACTGATTTCCATGACTTAAATCGCGTACCTCCTAAGGATAATTTCCCCACACCATTTATTGATAAGATTTTGGATGAATGTGTTGGGAGTGAGGTATTTTCCTTTATGGATGGTTTTTCTGGATATAATTAGATTCAGATTAAGCCTGAGGATCAACATAAGACCACATTTATTTGTCCTTGGGGTACTTTTGTATATCAGAAGATTCCTTTCGGCGTTAAAAATGCCGGAGCTACATTTCAGTGAGCTATGACCTTAATTTTTCATGATCTCAAAACGATTATTGAAGTGTATTTGGATGATCTTGTTGCTCACTCTCGTCTGAGGGTGCGTCATCCATATCATTTGAGATTAGTATTCAAAAGATGCTGTCATTACCAGGTTTGTTTAAATCCTCATAAGTGCATCTTTTGCGTGACTGTTGGTCATTTGCTAGGATTCATCTTGTCCAAGGAGGGTATAAGAGTTGATCCCTTAAAGGTTGAGGTAATACTTCAATTGTCTCCCCCGCATAATATTAGACATCTTCAGTGTTTGCAAGGTATGGAAAACTTCTTGCGGACATTTGTGGTTAATTTTGCCAATTTGACTAAAGGCTTTATGCGTCTTTCGAAGAAGGACACTCCTTTTTACTAGGATGAGCAAGCCCAGGAGTCCTTTGATGCTCTTAAGTGAGCCTTAGCAACATCCCCTGTGCTTAGTCCACCTGACTATAGCCGTGATTTCTTGATTTATGTGGCCGCGTCCATGGAGATGGTTTGTATGGTTTTGGTTCAAGAGGATGAGGAGCTCCATGAGCATGTCATATATTATTTGAGCTGAAACCTTGTTGATGCAGAAATCCGTTATTCCCATGTGGGGAAGCTAGCCTTAGTCACCGTTCATGTAGTCCAACGTTTGAGGTGTAACGTCCCCGACCCTCCGACTGGCAAAGAGGATGCTACGATACATCAAATCATCTGGGCATCTAGTCCCATGAACATGAACATACATACATATATTGCTGCAACATGATACTTAAAAACATAATTTTTTTTATGAAGCATAATCATTCATATACACAACGGAAGAAAAACATATCAATCAGAATTCATGCACATACAGATCAGCATTTAACATGTATATCATCATTCATCAACTGTAAATATGAATGCAGACACAAGTTAGGTAAGAATACTTATCTTATTAAGAACTTGTTCCGCAACCAGCTACGTCGCTGCAACGTTCCACCCAACCATAAGCCCGCGTGCTCCTTAATCTCTCAGCAATGCTGCCACCCTCGAGCTGGGCATGATTCCCCAAGGAATAAGGAACTAATAGAATTACACATAGCCAAGGATAACAACACCACAAGGTACATAGTTTAGCCAAGCCAACACAGTTGGGTTTATCAGGCGAACAACGGATCGACCAAGCCAACAAGGTTGGGTTTATCAGGCCATCCAGGAGCTGGGAAAGGCTAAATGATAAGCTAGTGAGATCATTGAAGAGATACAGACACCAACACCAGAGCCAACCTAGTACACCCACACACACCCAACACAAGGAAATCAGTCCCTTCTTTGCAACACAGTCCCTTAGACCCTGATCTCCCTTCCAGTGCTATTCAGGGGTTGTGTAGAAGAAATCCAATGCAGTAGCTCTGTCTATGTGGTTCTCAACCCACCAGGTTTATCAAGCACCTCAGGCCCTCATTCACCACTCCAATGCAGTCCAAGGACAAAACCACTGCATGCAAGAAGCCAAACAGTTATTCAAGATTTTACAGGGGGAAAAACACAGCCAATCAAAACGTGAGCAACAACAGCCCACAAACAATTATGAAACCACAACACCTAATACTCAATGCAATCGCTGGAGAAAATTACACAGACAATAGTGGGGAAGGAACAGATTCTCAATCGGTGCGTGAGGGGAAAGAGAAACAGCCAACAGTCACAGTTCAGCATTGAACCATAGGGAAAAACCACAACAATATTTGGCAATGCCACATTGTAAAGGAAAACACAGTCAACAATGCGTGGAGGAGATTGCAACCAGCAATCAGTGAGGAAAACTGCCACAGTCTTCAGCTCACAATCCACTATGAAGGATGGAACAATACCATTCTGTTGTGCCCTTGCTCAACAGCCTTAAAAAACATTATTTCATCAAACAAAATCCTATTTTGTTTTGATGAAATGTTTGAATTTCCGAAAGCAAATCTAGTGAATCACCAGCTACTGAAACAATGAAATTCTGCGAGCTACTGAATCAATGAAATTTAATGTTTTTTAAGCAGCCTTTGCAAACTATAGGTTATTTGACAAAATCACCATTATCGAGTTATTAGTTTGGATAGATTTACATTAACAATTAAGGGAGGAGTATTAATGATCTTCATGTCCTTTTTCCATAAACCTAATCTTCAAACCTTATCCAAATGTTTATCACTTGATCTTTACCCTCTGATTTTGTTATCATAGTCATTATTTAGGTTGCGAACTTGGATGATTGATTATAGTTTGGTTCGGCATGTTATCATAGGTGTCGTTCAAATATTAAATAATGGGTATGTGTGATTGGTTTATTGAAAATTAGATAAGACCTAGAGTATCAAAAGCTTAATGATTTAGGCAAATGCGTCTTATCCTAGGTTTATCATTTGACATCCGAATTATATTTGCTCATGTTATTAATGTTTAGGGCTGATTGTTATAATGTGCCCCATGCTATGAGGATTTGATTTTGGGTTTCATGGTTATGACACGTTTTGTCTAGCGCTTGTATTTTAACCTTTGAGTCTTGCATGATCCAAGCACGAATATTAATCTCGACCTTATATAATATGATCTGTAATGTCACCTATATTATCGCATGCGAAGGGTCGAAGTTGCCATGATGGTTATGCTACGTGCCCCATGTAATTTATTTGCCACCTTCGAAGGTAATGCTGTTATACCTTAAGGTCTGAGCATCAACGTTCAAAGCTTTTAATCCTTACTATTGTTTCAACTCATGCCATCGCCTCTGAAGTCGATCAACCTGCTGTAAGGTTGATCTGCTATCATTGTGCTTGTACTTGAATCTGCCCATCACATTCAATGGTTAGTGTTGCCGCCTTTTCACACACCCGGATCACATGGCAGAAATCTTCAAGCCACTTGGTGTGTCCTTGGGGGCAAGTCTCGAGTCAAGGCTGTCACCTTGTTCTTGACTCCTCCGTTTAGGCTCAACTCCTAATGAAGCCAAGGGGGGTAGACCCTATTAAGTTACTAAGGATGATTTCTTAGTGTAATGATGTTGTACTGAATCAATTATTTAGGAGTTTGAATATTTTAACTATAAACAATCAAGATGACAAGATATGGAGATACACACGAAAGCACAAAGTTGATACACAATATATATATGAAGCAAAAAAGACCAGTGCCTTAAAAATGGAGTCAAAAGAGATCAGTGTGCTTGCATGTGTTTGGAATAAATGTTTTGCGATTGCATCTTGGTATGTTTTAAGTTAAAAATGAAGTATGAATTGATTAAATTAGGCTAAAGGGGGACTCCAGATATACCCGAGAGTACTTGGAGTATGTCCAAAACAAAGCCTATACGGCTACCTACAAGGAATATGTGGGCTGAAATGGAGTCTCTGGGGCTGTGTTCGTAACGCACCCATTAGGGTGTGACAGAGATTGGTGCCTTGAGGTCACTTTTCAGTAGGTTCCCGCTTCCTTTGGCTATTTTTCCACCGTAAAGGTTTGATCGTTGGATTTTCACCTGATGGTTTGTTAATTGGGGAGGGTGAGTCCTAATTATGCTAGTCACCCAAGTTCTTTTGATACAGCTTGACTGATCGGATGAACCGTAGCCAAGTGCAGAGCATACACACTAGAGTCTTGTAAATTTTAATAAGTTATTAAGAGATGTGTTCTTGTTTAAAAGAAAAGCCTCCAAGAACCTCTTTCGATCCAAGTGGATCTCAATCGGGGAATCGAGGAGGTGTTAATTTTAAATCTGCTGATAAACAAATGATAGAAAAAATAAAACAACTACACAAATCTGGTTTTCTGATTAATCCTACCACAAATCTCTTTCCCCTTGCGGGTCACTCGGGAAATCGTGGGGTAAGTATTATGATTACTTTTGAAAATAAGATATGGAATATGGAATTAACAACAAGATCAAATATACTACCCTACAAATCAGATCAATTCTAGTAAAAGGAAATAAGCAGAAAAAGACGAAAATGGCACCGACGCGAATCCCCCCAGGGGGGATGGGGAATGGGCTCGAAAGAGCCTATTCAAAGGATGATTTTATTACAGAGGTTACAACATCAAAGCACTGATAAAACAGAGCTTTCTTGGTCCTTATACAGGCTGAAACCAAGATATTACAGTTTATATAAAAAAATTACAAATTATGTGACAAAAGAGAGACCCCTGGGGGGATTTGAGCGCTCCAAAAGCCACTTTGGACAGCAGCTTCCTTTCTTCTCTGTCATACCTGCTAAATGACAGCGAGCGAATTAGAATAAAAAATTCCCCAAATCACTTTAAGAGTGCCTTTGGGTCAGCCTACTTTATCTCAAAAATTAATGAAATTAAACTAGCTAAACCGACGAAAAAGGAACCAAGGAAAGCAAGATTTCCTTGGGATCTTGGATTGCTTTTTGTGCATCCAATTAAAAGCACTGATATTGCAGAATATTGAAATTATTGAACAGCAAATGAAACTACCTTAATAGCAAGCTATGAATTTTTCAATAAACTACTTGCGAAACTAAGGCAATTTAGCTAGATCTCTTGAATTTGAACTTTATGTGCACAATGAAACTAAGATCTAGGAATTTGAAGGGATATTGATAATTAGATCTATGTATGCTTTTATTTATGAGATATATCAGATTTAAAAAGAAACCTTAAAGTAACCAGTTTGAGGAAAGTTTAATAATTTTTAAAGGAGGAAGAGAGAGAAAGAGTGTTGGTTTCCT
>LPNX011057953.1:78031-106724 GCA_001517045.1 Pseudotsuga menziesii
TCTAGAAAATTTATTACAATTCCCTCATGGGGTATGAACATGTGATATGGTACAACAAGCACTTCCCAGAAGTACTTCCAAAAGTCTTTTTGAAGTCCATACAAGTTAGCCTTGTCCGGTTCACCGAGCTCACTTGATAAAAACCATTAAGTACAACTTAGGTGGTAACATTCTGGCTCCAACTGTGGGACGTGTGCTCGATCTGGTCTTTAAGGCAAGGAGAGGATACGAGAACACCAGAATCTCTGGTTTATATACCCTGCAAAAACATCTCAACTTGACAAGAAAAACCTCAGTAGCACAAGTTTTATGAAAAACCAAATGAACCATTAAGCTGATTTATTTAAACAAAATAGATGTAACTAACTAAAAGAAGCAAAGTTTTATTATAGCTAAAAATAGAAATGCAGAAAGTAAATTCTCTCTTTCAAAGAGCTTATTTTCCTACTCTAAGCATGATATAAAAAGGGTTAAGTGTAATCATAAATCCAATGTAACCACCTAAGCATTTTATTGACATAAATTTTTTTTTCCTTGTCTTTGTTTACCAGCCAAAGTAAGGATACTTTATTCAGAAAATGCAAACCTGCGTGATGATCCAGAAGGGGCGGGATGGATGGGAAATCATAGGCATGAATAATGTAGTCAAACTTCCTCCCAAACTGGTAAGTGCTTGTGCAGGCTGCTTCTATCCAAGACTGGATAGGGTTGATGTACAAATTGGAACGATGAGGCAGATTGACTACACCATCATACTGATCATCAAGGCTTACCGGATGATAATTCACTGTATAAGCCCCAAGCAACTCCAAGTCATGAGAAAAATCTATAAGTGAAGATGATAGTTGAGACTGATATTCTAATAACTGCATCACATCCATCTTTTCACAAAACTGCTTCTCCATATCTTCATTACCGATACCCTTGTGCAGCTCTACATGATATGACTCTGAATGATCATATAAGAGTTTTGAATGCTGCTTTTCCATACTAGGATTTTCCAAGGTCTCCAGATTCATGCTTCCCTCTATGGAATTATAGTAGATTGGACTTCCACAAATCTCTAAATAGACACTCCCCTCGCTAGGTATAGCATAGATAGGATTCTTAAAAAGATATCCACAAAAATCCCAATAGTCATCACCATCATCTATGTTAAATGTGATGGATTCCCCATTGCTGATATCAGGTTCCGATATTGAGTTCTCTTTGTCTTCATTACTGATATTGATATATGTATCAGACTGATAATGTGCATAAACTGCATGCTCCTTTTTCATATCAAAGTTTCCCAAGGCCACATGGTCCATGCTCTCTTCTTTAGATATGTCATAGACAGAAAAATCAACAAAACCATCAAAAGTTTTTGGTTCATTATTTTCCTCTTTATTCATGTCATAGACTGGATTTTCCATGAATGTCCAGGACTCCTCATCAACATCTTTGTCGGGGATATGGGAGTCTTCGTCACTTGTATCATGCTCCAAGCTATACTTGTCCTCATTTTCATACTCATCTTCTTCAGAGAAAAGGTCACAAGGTAGTAGACCTTCCAGATTGTCATCATTATAAGGAGAACACATAGGAGTTCCATCATGTATATTACTGTTTTCACCATAAGTTTCACTATAATATTCTGCAATGGTTTCATCCTTAGGCTTGTACTGTTTGGATGGTGACAAAGGGTAGGCCTGGCCTACCATGTATATATGATCAGACTCACCTGATGTTGTTTCCTGATTACTGACCTCCGCCATCCCATGTTCTATAATCTGATTTGCTATGTAGCAAGTGCTTTCTGGGTGGAATTGATCACAAGGTCTACACCAAGGAATTACTTCATCTACCATGTTAGTTGAGTCTAACTGGTTTGGAATCCTAGGCTCTTGCTGAGGAAACTTCCTTTGATAGACTTGATTTTGTTTTGGCTGAAAATTCCTAGGTCCACTATTTCTCTCCAGTGTGACTATTTTGTTTTGGATTTTTGTCATGAATTGGTCCTGACTAGTCATCAATTTTTCCAACATGCTAGCTATCTTTTCCATGGGGTCTTTAGAGGTTCCCTTTTCTTCTGATTCAAAGGCTTTTCCCTTTTCTTCATTGTATGAAGTGTTTCCCCTAGTGTAACCCGGAATGTTGGACTTGCCTGAAGATTGCATATTCCTTTCTATTTTCTCGGCTAGATCTTGAGCAGTTTTTAGATCGACCGGATCTTTATCCCTTAATTGGTATCTCAAATTACCAGTGAAAGATTCGATGTAATATATCAATATGGAGGCATCACTTGGCTTGATGTCTCTAGGGAGGTCCACAACCACACGCCTGAACTTAGTATTAAATTCATCCATGGTTTCACTCTCCATCTTCTTTATATTATGAAGGGCAGCAAGCAAATGTCTTGGTTCTTTCTTTTCCCCCCATCTCTTCTTAAAACTTGCTAGGAATTCATTAAGGGTTTTATATGAATCATCACCAAGGTTTTCATACCATTCCACAGCATCATCCTCTAAAGATAAAGCAAAGAGCTTCATTTTGATATCTTCATGGTTAGAGGCAACATCATCACACTAACTGACTAGGTGCCTTTCAAACTTTCGGAGATGAGTCCTGGCAGTGGTAGCATTATTTCCCTCGAATTGGGGGAGCTTCTTGATAGCATCTTTCGAAATGTTATGAGGAGCACCTGCTATCTGAGAAAAGTCAAGGGGTTTGTAAAATTCCATCATTTCTTGAGATTAGTGAACATGACTCTCTACAAATATGTGATGGATATCTGAGATGGATCGATCTCCTAAATACTCAAGGTTTCTACGAGAAGCCTACCTATTCAATCTTTCCCTAATAAACCTTTCAGGATTAGGGAGAGGATTGAATAATTGTCGGCGGTTTCTTCAGGTAGAAATTCTTGAAGGGATGTTAGACAGTGGAGTCGCCAGATGGATCGAGTTTTAATTTTTATGTTTTTTAAAGACTAGATCAATCAAAAGTTTTTTTTTTATCTTTTTAGTTGTTTAGAAAAAAGTTAAGCTAAGTCGTACTCGGGAATAAAAATATTTATCCCCAGCAACAGCGCCAAAAAGTGTTTCCGCCTTTTCACACACCTGGATCACGTGGCAGAAATCTTCGAGCCACTCGGTGTGTCCTTGGGGGAAAGTCTCGAGTCAAGGCTGTCACCTTGTTCTTGACTCCTCCGTTTAGGCTCAACTCCTAACGAAGCCAAGGGGGGTAGACCCTATTAAGTTACTAAGGATGATTTCTTAGTGTAATGATGTTGTACTGAATCAGTTATTTAGGAGTTTGAATATTTTAACTATAAACAATCAAGATGACAAGATACGAAGATACACACGAAAGCACAAAGTTGATACACAATATATATATGAAGCAAAAAAGACCAGTGCCTTAAAAATGGAGTCAAAAGAGATCAGTGTGCTTACATGTGTTTGGAATAAATGTTTTGCGATTGCATCTTGGTATGTTTTAAGTTAAAAATGAAGTATGAATTGATTAAATTAGGCTAAAGGGGGACTCCAGATATACCCGAGAGTACTTGGAGTATGTCTAAAACAAAGCCTATACGGCTACCTGCAAGGAATATGTGGGATGAAATGGAGTCTCTGGGGCTGTGTTCGTAATGCACCCGTTAGGGTGTGACAGAGATCGATGCTCCAAGGTCACTTTTCAGTAGGTTCCTGCTTCCTTTGGGTATTTTGCCACCGTAAAGGTTTGATCGAGGTGCTGGATTTTCACCTGATGGTTTGTTAATTGGGGAGGGTGAGTCCTAATTATGCTAGTCACCCAAGTGCTTTTGATACAGCTTGACTGATCGGACGAACCGTAGCCAAGTGCAGAGCATACACACTAGAGTCTTATAAATTTTAATAAGTTATTAAGAGATGTGTTCTTGTTTAAAAGAAAAGCCTCCAAGAACGTCTTTCGATCCAAGTGGATCTCAATCGGGGAATCAAGGAGGGGTTAATTTTAAAGCTTCTGATAAACAAATTATAGAAAAAATAAAACAACTACACAAATCTGGTTTTCTGATTAATCCTACCACAAATCTCTTTCCCCTTGCAGGTCACTTGGGAAATCGTGGGGTAAGTATTATGATTACTTTTGAAAATAAGATATGGAATATGGAATTAAAAACAAGATCAAATATACTACCCTAAAAATCAGATCAATTCTAGTAAAAGGAAATAAGCAGAAAAAGACGAAAATGGCACCGACGCGAATCCCCCCAGGGGGGATAGGGAATGGGCTCGAAAGAGCCTATTCAAAGGATGATTTTATTACAGAGGTTACAAAATCAAAGAACTGATAAAATAGAGCTTTATTGGTCCTTATACATGCTGAAACCAATATATTACAGTTTATATAAAAAAATTACAAATTATGTGACGAAAGAGAGACCCCTGGGGGGATTTCTGCGCTCCAAAAGCCACTTTGGACAGAAGCTTCCTTTCTTCTCTGTTAGAAATGCTAAATGAAAGCGAGTGAATTAGAATAATAAATTCCCCAAATCACTTTAAGAGTGCCTTTGGGTCAGCCTACTTTATCTCACAAATTAATGAAATTAAACTAGCTAAACCGACGAAAAAGGAACCAAGGAAAGCAAGCTTTCCTTGGGATCTTGGCTTGCTATTTGTGCATCCAATTAAAAGAACTGATATTGCAGAATATTGAAATTATTGAACAGCAAATGAAACTACCTTAATAGCAAGCTATGAATTTTTCAATAAACTACTTGCGAAACTAAGGCAATTTAGCTAGATCTCTTGAATTTGAACTTTATGTGCACAATGAAACTAAGATATAAGAATTTGAAGGGATATTGATAATTAGATCTATGTATGCTTTTCTTTATGAGATAGATCATATTTAAAAAGAAACCTTAAAGTAAACAGTTTGAGGAAAGTTTAATAATTTTTAAAGGAGGAAGAGAGAGAAAGAGTGTTGGTTTCCTTGAAGATCCAAAGTAGAACTTTCAGGTGGAATGCCGAGGGACTATGCCTTTGAAATGTTTTGAAGAAAATGAAGAAGCAAACTAGATCAGCATCCTCTCCAAAGTATGAACCTGCAACTCAGATGAAATCAAAGAACTTGCCAAGAAACTTGTGAGATCCGATTAGTACATACAAAGAGATTCAAGATAACATGCATATAAGCTTATAGGACATGCTAAATATAGATCTCTAAACATGCATCAAAGGAGAGTGACAGTCAATAAACTTATTGAACAACACCTTTCCTATCAAGATTGTATTAAGCTAATTACCAATCTTAACCACAGATCTACAAGAAATTAGCAAAAAATGACCACAGATACATGTTACCTCAGTAAAACAATGGAAATAATCATCCACACATGTAATGGCACCACACCGTATTGCCTCCAAAGATTTTCTTTATTTCAAATGAAGAATTACAACAATACAATAGCAGCAGCACCTCAATCCCAGTTCTAACTAGCTTGGAAGAGGAGGCTGTGCCTGGATATATACAATTTACAGGCCATCCAGCCCAGGGGGGGTGCAATTACTCATGGAATCAAGTGAAATCAACTGATGGAGAGTCCATCAATGCCTGATCTATGTCTAGCTGAGCCAGATCTAAGTCTCACTGAGTGCAACTGTCAATCGGGGGGCTGATCTGACTAACACCTCAACCTGTTGACTGAATAATCCACCAAAAATCATCTAGTTGAGCCAAAAACGTGTTGAGGAGAGAGAGAGGGAGAAATTCCCCATAAAGGATGCTCAAGATCAACTATGGATTTGATTTGATCACCTCCTTCAGTCAAGGATTTGTCAGATCCAGTCAATCTGCTTCAGATCTGACTAATTTCAATCAAATCGGCTGAGAATCCATTGATTTATTGATTTTGGATTTGCTCCATTATTCATCAATTTATTAATTAAAATAATCAATAATTGATTTTTGGGGCTTTCTGACTTGAGTGATGGAAAATCACTCAAAACTAGGAAATAGTGGGTCCATGGGTTTACATGGTGCTCTTAGATTGAAAATGAGCACCTACATGACTGAAACTGATTATTTGGCCCACTTTTATTACAAAATCAAAATTTCCAATTAAACTATTAAAAAATAGCCTAAGTTTTGGAAAAATTAAAATTTAATGAAAAACACTGAAAAAACTGAAAAATTGAAAAATTGAAAAACACCTAGGGGGACTTAGACATGTTCATATGACTCAAAAATGATGTCTAGCATGCTTATATATTGACACATAGACTCTAATAACCTCAATATGCCTAAATGCCAAGCCGACCACCCCAACTTTGGAGGTATGGAGTGAAAAACTCAGAAATTATCAGTCGTTTATTCAACAACCAATAATAACCAAGGGAAAAAACACCCTGGGCTGATCGGATTGACAAATGAAGTTTAAGAGACCGAGTCTTTTACAGACACTATCATGCTAGAACATTTATTACAATTCCCTCATGGGGTATGAACATGTGATATGGTACAACAAGCACTTCCTAGAAGTACTTCCAAAGGTCTTTTTGAAGTCCGTACAAGTTAGCCTTGTCCAGTTCACCGAGCTCACTTGATAAAAACCACTAAGTACAACTTAGGTGGTAACAGTTAGTACATAACCAACGTCGTGGCTTCATGATTGGTTAACACCTGTAGTCTGTGCAATGAGTGGTATTAAGTCAATAGCTCGGGGTAAGTAATGGAAATATCGGTTCGATTTGGGGCTGTTTGCCGTCATTTCTCATTGTAACTGCCTGTTTGTGTTATCATTCCCTTCATGCCGAATTTTCAGGATTTTCGGCTGCGTTCGCTCATGCTGAAGTCATTTTATGGATGTTTAGGGCTGCATTGCTTAGGGTTTTTGCTGGGTCTGCACCCTGAGTGTTCACTCTCTAGTTCTCTATCGTGTTGTGAGCTCGAGTACCTTGTATGGGTGATTTTTCGTGTCTATGAATAGTCAGTCATGGCGTCAGTGGTGAGAGTCGAGCCTTGTGAGATGAAATTGCTGGATTTGAACCCTGAGCTGTTAGCAAAGGTCGAGGCTGCTGGATGGCTTCCGTTTGTCAGTAAGTTCTTGGATTCGAACCCTGAAGTCACGAGGGTGTTCACTGTGTCCTTGGTCGACTTTCAGGCTGTGGTAGGTGACCTCCGTTTTCGAGTGGACGAGCGATCAGTTGTGCTTGCCACTGGTCTGTCACTAACAGGCGAGAGGTGGTTTAAATATAAGCGAATGGACATTACTGACTGGCGGCAATTACTGGAAAACCCCTTTCAAGAGGTATCATTCCGAACTGGAGTAGCGCGCAAATACTTTAAAAAGGAATGGCGCCCGGTCTTGGACTTGATACACAGGTACGTGACCTGTGAAGGTCGCCTGTCTTCAACCTATGTTTACCATCTACGCTTGATGTCTATTTTTATTGGTTTACCACTGAATCTACCTTACTATTTGGTGCAAAGTCTGTTTAAAATGTCCACTGCAATTAAAAAGGGCCCAAAGCATGTTAGTCATAGCTTGTTCCATCATGGCTTGGTCCGAATGTTAATTGAGAGGGAACTGTTGAAGTTAAATCGGTCATGGGATGAATTTGTTGAGTCTAATGGTTTCTCGTCCTTCTGCCACTGTTAGTTTGACAACCCCGAGGAATGTATCCGACATCAAGAGCCGAATCAAACTTCAGTCTCTCCTTTGCGTAAACCTCTGTCTAACCCTACCGGTCGTATGAGCCCCAACCCTTGTATTGATCATGTGGCTACTTCGGTAAGAAGTCCTGTTACTCCTCTGGTCTCTAAACACATGAGAAGGTCTACAACTTCGTCATCGGTTACACCAAAGAATAATGTGGATCGAACATGTAATCGGGGAAGTAGTAAGCCGAAAGCTAAAGTGATGGGTAGGTTTACTAGAAGCATGGCCAAAGGTAAAGTTGTCAAACCACCTGTGAATGATGGTATTCGTGTCGAAACTGTTGTAATAGACGATGGAGAATATCACCTGGTTTTTCCTGTTGATAACTATAATGTTGGTCCTGAATCTATCTTGAATCCTGTCGAGGATAGTTCTCCCGCATTTGATTTGGATGTTCAGCCTGATCCTGTTGTTGATCTCCCAGTTAAGGGGCGGGCTGTAGATACAAACTTGCCAAGTTCGTATCAAGCTAGGGATGTGATTCCTCCAATGTTTATTACCTGTTTGTTGGATAAGATTCACAACATGGAAGGTAGGGTGACTGAGATGTCAGCTCATCGTGATGTTGTGGAGGCCGAGAATTTGAAGCTGAAAGAGCAGTTAGATGTAGACAATAAGTCTTTGATGCATGTTAAAAAGCATAAGAATAGTCTGATTAGAAGGGTATTAAAGTTGCAGAATGAAAATGATAGGAATGAAGAGAGGGTACGAGAGCTTAATGCTCAAATCACATTAATGCAGTTTAAGGGTCAGTCGTCGAATCCAGCAAAGGGCGTTAACATTCAGGTGTTTAACGCACCTGTGAATTTATAATGGGTTGAAATGCACTTGTTTTGGGTTACAGGTTTGAAGTTTTGATAGATTGATAATCGAGTTTTTACTTACAGGTATTTTGTTTGTGTTAATTTATTTATTATTTAGTTGATTTGATTTTCTGTTTGATTGCGTTTTAATTATATTTCTTTTGCACGCAGTGTCGCAGGTAATCTAATGGATCTTATTTCCCGGATTTTTATAACCGCCTATTGCCTGGATGATCCCTATATAATTGGGAATAAATTGATTTTACAGGAGCTGCTTTCCAGGTGTTGTTACATGATCTATGTTCTAATGTGTTGATTCACTATTAAGGATCGAATCTTTCCCATTTCTTGGCATTTCCGCGTATGTTAAAAATGACATGTTTTCACTTGTCATTTTAAGGGAAATCAGTTAAAGGTTTCGATTTTGCTATCTCTAGTTTTTAGAACTGTTTATTTTTGGAGATTTAATGTATTTAAAGGGGAGATAGCATCTGGGATAGGAGGTCGATAGTTCGGGAAAAAAGAAGATAAGACTACTGTTTGATCGTTCTGTAACTGGAGGCAATTTCCTGTCAGCAGATACAGTGTTTTTAAACTGGTGATACTTATATATATTTACAGTATTTTTACTTTTCATATGTGTTATGGTATCACTTGGTCTTGTTATTTTTCCAATATTTTTAAATGTTTGTCATAATCTCTTTGGTGGCTTATGCAAATATATCTTGTGTAATTATCGGCTTATCCTGATTTCGACTTTATTGATGGATGTCATATTGTGCAATTGGTGATTGACATCATAACCCATGTGATATATGTGCCTGTTGTATGATCTTGTTATTTTCTGAATTTCTTTTGAATGCTCTCAAGATTATTCATGCAATAGTCCCATCAGCAGATTTGGTTTCAGGATTATATTTGTCACGCTCCTGATCAGGATAGGACTTAGGTTAGGATAATAGAATTTCTTTTTCTGTTAATTATATTGCTAAAAAATCTATTTGAATCAGATGTTTATATTCATGTCACTTTCAGATTATTCTTTCTCATTTCTGATTAATGTACAGGTGTATATAATGTATCTTTGTAATTGATCAAGTCTGTTAATAGTTATTTAACTTCTATCTTTGTAATATAAACTGATTTAACTTAGTTGATTAATACTGTAATTAATAACATTCATTAACTTGTACAGATATAGGTATATATCTGATTAATAATCAGTAGCGTTAGTTTTATCCATACACTTTTCTTTAATTAGACTTTTAGGCTAACAGATCCTTTAAACCTGTCAGGAACAACCATCCCAAACAGCTTGGAGCCTGCTTTAAGGATCCCGGTCTGGGTTGTCTTCCCCCGTTGCGTGCATAGTCACATATGCCCGTCAACAATGGCACTAGAAGGAGGGCCATCTTAAACACATGGCTGATGAAAACAATCCTATTAACAAAATTAATCAGCCTATCACTCCTCAAATACAGTCATCATCACAGCCGCATACTCTCCGGTCATCACGATCGGGTGAATCCCCACTAAACGAATCTGTTCGAAACCTTATCTCTCAGTTCAACTCTCCCAGTATCCACCTACCTGAAGAAATTGACCAGTACGATCAAGCCATAAACGAATCTCGTAGGATCCTAACAAGGGCATATTCAAATCTCACTGGGTGCCAACCCACTGAACAACCTCTCCCGCAGGTCACACGTCCCCGCACTCATCGTCCTGAACCTGCTTCGGAAGAACAGGAGCAACCTTTAGGTTCCCTCCCTGATCTTCAGATACAACAGCCTTTGATAGGTGCCAATCAACCTTCATCTTCTTCAGGACCACCTGCTTGAGGAGGGGCTGGTCAACCACCATCACCACCTCATTCACCTCCCCCCATTCATCAAACACCGCCTTCGCCACCTCCAACTCCAAGAAACATGGCAGGTGTAAACCCCCCAAACCCTAATGCTAATATGCCATTGTTAGCTCAGGATGCAGTTGCTATCCCAGGCGATCAACATCCTTTACCCAAGCATCCTGAGAAATTGTTTCCTAAGTTCAACCCCGAGCTGAAAGAGCCGGCAGAAGACCATGTCAAGAAGTTTATGCTAGCTGTTCGGCTCTTGGATGTTGAACATGAAGATGTAGTCTGTCGACTTTTCCCTTATACATTTGAGGGAAAAGCTTCGACATGGTATTTTTCGCTTACAACTGGTTCCATTACCAGCTGGAACGAATTCGACCTTGCTTTCATGATCAAGTTTGGAGACGACAAGACTCCAGCTGCCTTGGTGCTAGAATTGTCTAGAATCCGCATGGAAACCAAGGAAAAGGTCAAAGATTTTAACCAACGATTCCTAACTCTAAGAAACAGGATTCCTGCTGCTTCAAGACCGGCTAAGGATGTCACTATAGAATTTTACACTTCAGCCTTGCCTGTGTCAATGGCCATGTTTGTCAAACAAAAGGCCAAACTTACCCTTGCTGAAAACTTTGAAGAAGCAATTAAGGTTGAGAAAGATATGTCTGCCATAAAGGCAAATCCTGGAGTAGACACAGATGCTGCATCTTCTTCTCGTAAGAAGACTGGCAGTCCTACCAAGAACACAAACCATGAGAAAAAAGGTCAGGATTCATTAGACCTAGATAGCCTCCAAAGAGTTATTAAAAAACTGTCTAATGAAATCATTGATTTAAAGAAAGGTTCTTCTGAAAACACTCCTACTAAAGAACCACCTAGACAACCTTTCAGAAGGCCATTCCCGAATACAGCTCCTAGACAGACCCCACCCTATGAAGCTAATAGTGTTGATGAAATTAATAGTTTCCTCAAGTTATTAGTTTCAGGGCTAGAAACATCAGCTGAAAACGAAACTCAATCTTCGGGACAGAGTTCCGAAGGTACCCAAGACAAAGATAATGACACAGAAGATAAACCTCCTCAAGTTATCAACCACTTCTGGGATACTTCAGAATTGACTGATGATGAATATGTAGGTGTTGTCAATGTAAATCATCATTAGTATAACACTAGAAGCAAGAAATATCAACCCTTAGGGGAACCTTCTACAACTGCTACAGATAATAGTTCAGCTGCTCAAACAAAAACCCAACCTGCAAATGGTAAATTTGCACCCTCTCTTGATTTAGAATACGATCTGATTGAAGATTTAAAGAAAATCAGAGCCAACATCTCTATCTATGAACTACTTAAATTACCTGTGATTAGAGATAAAATGATACAAGGGGTATCTTCAAGTAAAAGTGCCAAAACCCCTTCAAATCAAAACAGTTCTGCTAACACTAAAGATAACTTAACAAAATCTTCAGTCAATGCATCATCCATAGGCAAGAAATTTGATTCTTCAACTCCGCCTTTTTTACTTACGTTTGAAATATGCAATCGTAAAGTGCACAACTGTATGATAGACTCAGGGGCCTCCAATAATGTTATGCCATACTCTGTATGTAAAAAACTAAATGCAGTCCCTGTGCCTTGTGATACAAGTATTGTGTAGCTTTACCGTTCAAACGTGAAAGTAATAGGTAAGTTGAAAGAGGTGCTGATAAGGTTAGCTTCGAATCCTCAAGTCCATTTTATCATTGATATAATTGTAGCAGATATCCCAGAAGCATATGGCCTATTTCTCAGCAGAGATTGGTCTGAGAAACTGAAGGGATATTTTTCTACTGACTGGTCACACTTATGGATATCTCATAATGGTCACCCGAACAAGATCAGAATTGATCGAGAACGCTATATGAAGCATACCGTCACCGAATTAGATGATTCGAACGAACCGGTATTATTCACCGATACCATAATGGGAAACTATATGGCAGACTCTTTCTTTGGGGATCTTGAAGCTGAAACTTCGTCAGTCCCGGATGCAGAACAACAGTCTGAAATTTGCCACTTTACGCAAGTTCCAGATGAAAGTCCAGTCACAAATGTAGTACATTTAGATCTGAACGATGGTCTCTGGTCTCTATATTTCGACGGATCTAAGTCAAAATAAGGGGCTGGTGTAGGTTGCTTGCTGATAGACCCCTATGGGAAAAGGTATTTCATAGCTCGCAGGTTAGAATTCGAATGCACCAACAACGTGGCTGAATACGAAGCTCTGATTCAAGGGCTAAAAAAAGCAATTGACCTGGGAGCCAAAGCTTTGGTAGTGTTAGGAGACTCTGAGATAATTGTTAGACAGGTACGTAACACTATACATTGCATTGCTAGACATCTGAGAAATTATCAGCCAGAGGCATGGAATTTACTATTAGCATTTGAAGCCTTTAACATAAGTTCTATCCCTCGTTATCTAAATCAGGAAGTTGATCTTTTAGCTAATGTTGCTTCGAGGTTAATTCCATCTGAAGGAATGCTGACTGATTCTTTCTTGGTTGAATTGATTTTCAGACCTTCTATACCTGACAACATAGCAAATTGGAGAGTCTTCGACAATGACGAGCAGTTGATCGATTTTCTGACTTTGAAGGATACTTTTAAAGATGCGGTCATTGACGAAATGACTCACGATGAGGATCTATATAATTTTGTGGTAATTCACAAGCCTTGTTCAATTCAGGAATCTCTCAATCAGGTTAGTACTCTTCCTCGATTAGTAATCAAACTTGAGAAATTCTATGACTTGAAGGATAAATTTAAAGCTGCAAGGAACTGTAAAACTATCAACTCCATTATGCAATCTGGAATTGTAAATCTAGGCACTGAACACAATCCTCAATGTGTAAATCTGGGTAGTATGTGTACTCCCCAAGAAAAAACTACCTTCATAAGACTCTTTAATGAGTTTAAAAACATTTTTGCATGGACGTATGAGGATCTTAAGACATTCGATCCCAATATAATGCAACATGTCATCCCTATGAAACCAGAGGCTAAACCTTTTCAATAGAAATTGAGGAAAATGCATCCTAGCCTAGAACCAGCTGTCAAGAAGGACCTGAATAAACTCCTTGCCGCTAGAATAATTTTCCCAATTCGGCATGCATAGTGGATGGCAAATCTTGTCCCCGTCAGAAAGAAGAATGGTGATATCAGGTTATGCGTCGATTTCTGAAACCTGAATAAGGTTTCAGACAAGGACAATTATCCTGTTCCTCCAATGGAGAAAATCTTGCAACAGGTCTCTGGATCTGAAATGTTTTCACTTCTAGATGGCTTTTTAGGGTAGAACCAAGTATTAGTATCCAAAGCTGACCAGTTGAAAACAACCTTTAGGACTCCTCGGGGAACCTATGCCTATAGGAAGATGCCATTTGGTCTAATAAATGTCGGAGCAACATTTCAGAGGGCAATGGACATCGCATTCAGAGGTCTGATTGGTAAGTTTGTCATTATTTATCTTGATGATGTTACTGTATTTTCAAAAAACAGAACTGATCATTTAGCTCATCTCAGGAGAGTTTTTGAGCGTTGCAGGAAATATGGGATTTCTCTAAATCCTAAGAAATCTATCTTTTCAGTTACAGAAGGTAAGTTACTGGGTTTTGTTGTTTCTAAACAAGGCATCAATATTGACCCAGAACGTATCCGTGCTATATCACAGATTTCAATGCCTCACTCAAAGAAGTCTATGCAGTCGTTTCTTGGGAAGATAAATTTTGTTTCTAGATTTATTCCTGGGTTCACGGAAATTGTTAGGCCGCTTCAGAAAATGATCAAGAAAGATGCTGAATTTAAATGGTCTACTGAAGAGAAGCAATCTTTTCATCACATCTTAAAAGCTCTTGCTGAAGCTCCCACCTTAACGAGCCCAGATTTTTCTAAGCCATTTATCTTGTACACGTTTGCTTCTGATTCTTCATATGCTGCCGTTCTAACATAGAAAAATCAAGAAAATAATGAAGCTCCCATCGCTTTTACGAGTTCTAGTTTGAATGTTGTAGAACTGAATTACCCATAAGTGGACAAACAAGCGTTCGCTGTTTTTAAGTCTGTCAAACATTTCCAGCCCTATTTGCTGAAATCTCATACCAAGGTCATTGTGCCATATTCCACAGTTAGAAATCTCCTGATACAAAAGGACCTGGGTGAAAAACGAGCCCATTGGGTTACAGCTCTTCAGGAATACGACCTGGAAATTAAGCCTCTAAAAATTTTTAGGGGACAAGGACTCTGTAAGCTAGCAGCTGGATCTTCGGACAGTTCTGAATTTGATCTGCACTTCTTTAGCGAACCTTCTTTGTTCGAAAGGGAAGTTTTTCCGATCTCCACTCCTCCCGATTCTTGGTATAATGATATTAAGTTTTTTTTATTGCATGGGAATGCTCTTGAACATTTAAACCCACGTAATAAAAGGGCTTTGAGATTGAGATTTGCCCCTTATCAGCTGATTGATAATATTTTGTTTAGAAAGAATTTCGAAGGAGTTCTCCTTCATTGTCTAGAAAGAAATGAGGCTAATAATGTGTTATCTCAACTACATGCAGGACCAGCCGGAGGACACGTTGGCGGAGAAACCACTGCACATAAGATACTTAAATCTGGTTACTACTGGCCTACGTTGTTCAAAGATGCATATGCCTTCGCCAAAAAGTGTCAGGAATGTCAGAGAGTAGGAGGCAGACTAAAGAAGGCAGCGCTACCCCTTTAGTCGGTTATTATCGAAGTCCCATTTCAGCAATGGGGTCTGAATATTGTTGGCCCAATCACACCAGCTTCTTCATAGCAGCATAAATACATTTTGATAGCCACAGATTATTTCACTAGATGGGTTGAAGCCATCCCCTTGCGAGTGGTTAACTCGGAACAGGTGATATCATTCCTTGATTCTTTTATTATCACCAGATTCGGTGTTCCTGAATCTTTGATTTTTGACAATGCAACTGATTTTTCTTCTGTTAAATTAACTGAGTATGCATTGGAAAAGGGTATAAATTTAAAGTATTCAGCTAATTATTATCCCCAGGGTAATGGGTTAGCTGAATCTTCTAATAAAAATCTAATCAAGATTTTGAAACGTATGGTGGTAAATCATCACAGGAATTGGCACAACGCCTTATCAAATGCCTTGTGGGCTGACAGAGTGACTCCCAAAGCTGCCATAGGAAACTCTCCCTTTTTCCCGGTATACGATAAGGAAGCTAATTTGCCTCCTCATTTATTTTTACCCTCTTTACAGCTCTCCCAGTCAGTGTAGGAGACAGCATGTTCTGCCATGGAGCATCGAATTAACACCTTGCATAAACTGGAGGAAGATAGAGAGTTGGCTAGGAAAAAGTTTGATAAACACTAGCAGACCATGAAGCGTTGGTTTGATCTCAGAAAATCAGTCAATCGGGATTTGGAAGTAGGTGACCTAGTCTTGAAATGGGACAAGGAGCACGAAGACAAAGGAAAACATACAAAGTTCCAATGCCTGTGGCTGGGACCATTTATTATTATAGAAAAACTTGGTCCTAGCACTTTCAGGTTGCAGAAATTGGAGGGTGACATTGAAAACCTTCTAGTGAATGCTCACCTGATTAAGAAATATTTTTGCTGATCCTCCTCAAGGGATTATCCTGTATATACCTTGTGTGGTGTGCTTGGTTGGTAGATTTTATTTCGGTTTCTTTTGATTTGTTTATTTTAGATATATTCTCATTTTTATTTATTGTTTATTTGCTTATTTTTGAGTCTGATCGATTTATCAAACTTCAAACTGATGACTTCTTTCAAGTTCTGTAATTGATATGTAAATCATGCACAAAGATATTACTGTCCTGAAAACTGTCACACTATTTTACTTCTTGAACAGGGAATAGTTTTTCATTGCTCTAGATTTTACCAGAAATTCTTGAATCATGTTAATATTAATCAATAATATGAGTCTTTGCAAAGATTTTTCCAAAAGGGGTAGGGCAGGATTTGGCAAGGTTATCTTTTAAATATTTTACGCCATCCCTTCTCGTAAAGAGAATAAGGTCTGCCTCCCCATCTGCTAAGGTAACCTCATTGTAGATTATATATAATTACATTCTGGCCACGGTTGGGTTGGAATACTTCAAGATTAATCTGAAGGACAGAGGGTCTCATAACGAGCCAGTCTGTTTAGGATCATAGGTTTGCATTCAGTAACATTGTCGTTTCCGGTCACCAAGCATGGACAATGGCCCTTGGAAAAACTCTGAGGGATAAAAGGTCTCATCATGAGATGGTTTATTTATTGTGGTGCAGAATGGTGACTGACATGGTTGCTATCTGGTTACCAAGCCAGAACCATGACCTTCAGAATTATGCTAAAAAAAAAAAAAAAAAACACACAAAAAAAAAGAAAAAGAAAAAAGGACAAAATGATGGTGACAATCCAACCCAACCAGAATTGTATATCTTTAAACTAGCAGATGGGATACTGGCATTCCTTGAGCTTTGAAGCAACCCTGTCGAGGCTATAGACATCTGCTGGCAGCAGGGCCATGCTTATGGTATTGGGTTTTTATTCTTAAAACAAAGCCATTGATTGTTTTACCTCTTTTGGACTGATTTTTGGTTAAAAACTCGATCTTTCTCAAATAAATAATTAGAACTGTAAATTTCTGGTAATTTTTAGAATTGTGAAATGCTTGGACCTGTTGAAGATGTTAAAATATCGATGTTTGTATAATGGATTATATAAAGGATTTAATTTCTTTGTTTGCATGGTTTCAGGTTAAGAAGCAGAGATAACTGTTCCGCCCAGTCAGTCGCCATCTGTTGTGCCTTGCTCAACAGCCTTAAAAAACATTATTTCATCAAACAAAATCCTATTTTGTTTTGATGAAATGTTCGAATTTCCGAAAGCAAATCTAGTGAATCACCAGCTACTGAAACAATGAAATTCTGCGAGCTACTGAATCAATGAAATTTAATGTTTTTTAAGCAGCCTTTGCAAACTATAGGTTATTTGACAAAATCACCATTATCGAGTTATTAGTTTGGATAGATTTACATTAACAATTAAGGGAGGAGTATTAATGATCTTCATTTCCTTTTGCCATAAACCTAATCTTCAAACCTTATCTAAACGTTTATCACTTGATCTTTACCCTCTGATTTTGTTATCATAGTCATTATTTAGGTTGCGAACTTGGATGATTGATTATAGTTTGGTTTGACATGTTATCATAGGTGTCGTTCGAATATTAAATAATGGGTATGTGTGATTGGTTTATTGAAAATTAGATAAGACCTAGAGTATCAAAAGCTTAATGATTTAGGCAAATGCGTCTTATCCTAGGTTTATCATTTGACATCCGAATTATATTCGCTCATGTTATTAATGTTTAGGGCTGATTGTTATAATGTGCCCCATGCTATGAGGATTTGATTTTGGGTTTCATGGTTATGACACGTTCTGTCTAGCGCTTGTATTTTAACCTTTGAGTCTTGCATGATCCAAGCACGAATATTAATCTCGACCTTATATAATATGATCTGTATTGTCACCTATATTATCGCATGTGAAGGGTCGAAGTTGACATGATGGTTATGCTATGTGCCCCATGTAATTTATTTTCCACCTTCGAAGGTAATGCTGTTATACCTTAAGGTCTGAGCATCAACGTTCAAAGGTTTTAATCCTTACTATTGTTTCAACTCATGCCATTGCCTCCGAAGTCAATCCACCCGCTTTAAGGTTGATCTACTATCATTGCACTTGTACTCAAATCTGCCCATCACATTCAATGGTTAGTGCGTAACCAACGTCGTGGCTTCATGATCGGTTAACACCCGTAGTCTGTGCAATGAGTGGTATTACGTCAATAGCTCGGGGTAAATAATGGCAATATCAGTTTGATTTGGGGCTGTTTGCCATCATTTCTCATTGTAACTGCCTGTTTGTGTTATCATTCCCTTCATGCCGAATTTTTAGGATTTTCGGCTACGTTCGCTCATGGTGAAGTCGTTTTATGGATGTTTAGGGCTGCATTGCTTAGGGTTTTTGCTGGGTCTGCACCTTGAGTGTTCACTCTCTAGTTCTCTATCATGTTGTGAGCTTGATTACCTTGTCTGGGTGATTTTGCGTGCCTATGAACAGTCAGTCATGGCACCAGTGGTGAGAGTCGAGCATTGTGAGATGAAATTGCTGGATTCGAACCCTGAGTTGTTAGCAAAGGTCGAGGTTGTCGGATGGCTGCCGTTTGTTAGTAAGTTCTCGGATTCGAACCTCGAAGTCACGAGGGTGTTCACTGTGTCCTTGGTCGACTTTTAGGCTGTGGTAGGTGACCTCCATTTTCGAGTGGACGAGCGATCAGTTGCGCTTGCCACTGGTCTGTCACAAACAGGAGAGAGGTGGTTTAAATATAAGCGAATGGACATTACTGAGTGGTGGCAATTACTGAAAAACCCCTGTCAAGAGGTATCATTCCGAACTGGAGTAGCGCGCAAATACTTTAAAAAGGAATGGCACCCGGTCTTGGACTTGATACATAGGTACGTGACCTGTGAAGGTCGGCTGTCTTCAGCCTATGTTTACCATCTGTGATTGATGTCTATTTTTATTGGTTTACCACTGAATCTACCTTACTATCTGGTGCAAAGTCTGTTTAAAATGTCCTCTGCAATTAAAAAGGGCTCGAAGCATGTTAGTCATAGCTTGTTCCATCATGGCTTGGTCCGAATGTTAATTGAGAGGGAACTGTCGAAGTTAAATCGGTCATGGGATGAATTTGTTGAGTCTAATGGTTTCTCATCCTTCTGCCACTATTAGTTTGACAACCCCGAGGAATGTATCCGGCATCAAGAGCCGAATCAAACTTCAGTCTCTCCTTTGCGTAAACCTCTGTCTAACCCTACCTGTCATATGAGCCCCAACCCTTGTATTGATCGTGTGGCTACTTCGGTAAGAAGTCCTGTTACTCCTCTGGTCTCTAAACGCATGAGAAGGTCTACAAATTCGTCACCGGTTACACCAAAGAATAATGTGGATTGAATATGTAATCGGGGAAGTAGTAAGCCGAAAGCTAATGTGATGGGTAGGTTTACTAGAAGCATGGCCAAATGTAAAGTTGTCAAACTACATGTGAATGATGGTATTCGTGTCAAAACTATTGTAATAGACGATGAAGAAGATCACCCAGTTTTTCTTGTTGATAACTATAATGTTGGTCCTGAATCTATCTCGAATCCTGTCGAGGATAGTTCTCCTGCGTTTGATAAGGATGTTCATCCTGATCCTGTTGTTGATCTCCTAGTTAAGGGGCAGGCTATAGATACAAACTTGCCAAGTTCGTATCAAGCTGGGGATGTGATTCCTCCAATGTTTATTACTTGTTTGTTAAATAAGATTCGCAACATGGAAGGTAGGGTGACTGAGATGTCGGCTCATCGTGATGTTGTGGAGGTTGAGAATTTGAAGTTGAAAGAGCAGTTAGATGCAGACAATAAGTCTTTACTGCATGTTAAAAAGCATAAGAATAGGCTGATTAGAAGGGTATTAAAGTTGCAGAATGAAAACGATAGGAATGAAGAGAGGGTACGAGAGCTTAATGCTCAAATCACATTAATGCAGTTTAAGGGTCAGTCATCGAATCCAGCAAAGGGCGTTAACATTCAGGTGTTTAATGCACCTGTGAATTTATAATGGGTTGAAATGCACTTGTTTTGGGTTACAAGTTTGATGTTTTGATAGATTGATAATCAAGTTTTTACTTACAGGTATTTTGTTTGTGTTAATTTATTTATTATTTAGTTGATTTGATTTTCTGCATTAGAGGAAATTTCAACTCAAAATGGGCCTCCTAAAATGAATAAATAAAATAATAGTTAAAATAATAAAATAATATTTATTAATTTTGGAGGAAGAAAAGAAAAAACTACTTTTTTGTTTGTATTTTTGACATATCTCCTTGTGTTTTAACTCAAATTTCGATTGGGAGAGCTCATTGGATGCGGATTTAAATTCCACATCCAACGAGTATCCACTTGGCATACTTTTGATCGACCCCACTACCCTAAAAACAAGAAATACCTGAAAAAACGAAATCATGACATCATCATTCCATTTTTTTAGGTATTTCTTGTTTTTGGGGTAGAGGGGTCTGTCAAAAGTATGCCAAGTGGGTGCTCGTTGGATGCGGAATTTAATTTCGCATCCAACGAGCTCTCCTGATCAAAATTTGAGTAAAAACACAAGGAGATATGTCAAAAATACAAACAAAAAAAGTAGTTTTTTTATCATACCTATCCCCAAATTTATATTAAAAAAGTGTTTAAGACCTATACGGTATTTCAAATTTAAAGAAATTTCATTGGCTAACACATGATGACATGGAATTTGAATAAAATTTAAAAGGCCCATTTTGAGTTGAAATTTCCTCTAATGTCTGATTGCGTTTTAATTATATTTCTTTTGAACGCAGTGTCGCAGGTAATCTAATGAATCTTCTTTCCCGGATTTTGATAACCGCCTATTGCCTCGACGATCCCTAAATAATTGGGAATAAATCGATTTTACAGGAGCTGCTTTCCAGGTGCTGTTACATGATCTATGTTCTGATGTGTTGATTCACTATTAAGGATCGAATCTTTCCCATTTCTTGGCATTTCCGCGTATGTTAAAAATGACATGTTTTCACTTGTCATTTTAAGGGAAATCAGTTAAAGGTTTTGATTCTGCTATCTCTAGTTTTTAGAACTGTTTATTTTTGGAGATTTAATGTATTTAAAGGGGAGATAGAATCTAGGATAGGAGGTCGATAGTTAGGGAAAAAAGAAGATAAGACTACTGTTTGATCGTTCTGTAACTGGAGGCAGTTTCCTGTCAGCAGATACAGTGTTTTTAAACTGGTGATACTTATATATATTTACAGTATTTTTACTTTTCATATGTGTTATGGTATCACTTGGTCTTGTTATTTTTCCCATATTTTTAAATTTTTGTCATAATGCTCGACGACCACCCCACCATCCCGGTTGTCCATCTAGATCCAACCCCTACGCCTCGCGACAAATCCCTGCGCACTAACCACTCCTGTGCCTTATGGGATGTTTACGGGCATTACTCCCATCATTGTCCCGATCTCCCCGAGTACAAGCTAGCTCTCTTTGATATGAACAATCCGGAACTTGAGACGACACCACTCATTATTGAGGAAATCCATTCCCCGGTCTCTTCCCCTTCCGAAGAGGTTAATACCACTCTCTTTGAGATGAACAATCTGGATCTCGAGATGGCATGCCTCACCATTAGGGAAATCCCTTTCCCGGTCTCTCCCCCTTCCGAAAAGGTCAATCCCATTTTTTTTGAGATGAACCATTTAGATCTTGAAAAGACATCCCCCACCATTGTGGAGATCCACCCCCCGGACTCTCCCTCTTCCGAAGAGATTAATACCATATATATGATCTCTTCCGTCACTACACCCCCGTCAATCGATTTGACGAGCCAAACATTCCGTACGGATGAGGAAATTCTCGAAGCTCTCACTGCCTCGGATTATCCTTGGGATGACATGCACCATCGTTCCTACTTCCTCCTAGATGAATCTTCCTCTAACACTGCTACCCAATTTGTAGTCGAGTCCAAAGACTTCCTTCCCCCCAAAGTCGACTGGTTCAAAGACCCTATTCCCGCTCCTGACGCCTTCGAAGAGGGTAACATGGCCAACATCTCGCCTATCATCAAAATTGATATCGCTACCCCCGGAGGCACCCCCGAACTCATCGCTTTAGGAGCATCTTGCACTGAGCAGGAGATCGAAGAATACAAAACACTCTTCAAAGAATTCCGTGATGTCTTTGCCTGGTCCTATACCGAAATGCCCGGTCTTGACCCTGCCATTAAAGAGCACCACATTGACACATGGCCTGATGTACCCCCTATTCGTCAGAAACAGTGTCCCATTCATCTCTAGCTACAGTTTTGGAATCAGCACGACGAGACCATCACGATGGTCACCTCGTTGCATTATTTTTTGCTACATCATTTTTGCCCATTTTTTCGATACCAATAGTCACCTCGGTTTGTGCGCCACTTCGACCTCTCTCCGTTTTTAACACTTTTCATATCGCCGGATTCATTTTTCCGAGCTTGTGATGATGCTTGAGATCATTTCTCGCTCTCACTTGGTACAATTTCAACAGTGCCTCCCTACACCTTTCCGCATCAATTTGCGCGCCACATCAGCCGTCATCAGATTATTTCACACTTTTTACATGATCCATCCACTCCTGTCATACTGCAAATGTTTCATTATTTTGCCACCATTCATTCACCCCGCAAGGAGGCCCACCAGTGTTCCCCCCCACCCTCAGTCCTGATCATCATAAATGCTCCCTAATTGAACACTTCCTCCTTGCCTGGCCATTATTTCAGAGTCTTCTTATTTGCTTTCAGACTCCTTAAAATTGAAAGCAACCACGAGCATGAACTGTCATGGGCTCGTAAAATCCACATGACAGTACCATTCCATCAAGTTAGAGTCTTCTTATTTGCTTTCAGACTCCTTAAAATTGAAAGCAACCACGAGCATGAACTGTCATGGGCTCGTAAAATCCACACGACAGTATCATTCCATTACTTCAGAGTATTCTTATTTGCTTTCAGACTCCTTAAAATTGAAAGCAACCATGAGCATGAACTGTCCTGGGCTCGTAAAATCCACCGGACAGTACCATTTTATATCCACACTTCTTCAAGTTTCCTAACCCATGAAGCAGTCCCCCCGCGCCTCTTGGTGCTATGATCGATCCTCTCGGCAGCACCCCCAAGCAGGTCGCCTTTGTTCAGAGTATTCTGCAATCTCCTACCATTTTACCACAGCTTGAGTCTCCCTCAGCCCATTCACCCTCAGATCCTATACCGCTATGATCCCTTTTCATCAGTCAGTTTCATATGCTGCCCGATCATCCCCGCCATCATACTCTGAACAAAGGAAGTTTGAGTCCACCCACTCTACTTTCCCAGTTACTCCCCCCAGTTTATCACCCCTGCCATCAGTACTATCACAGTTCGGTTTTTCACCTCGCGCTCCTATCAAGGAAACATCATTGCCCTGATAGTTGCAGGTCTCCCTCTGTCGACGACAACCCCTCCATTCCAGAGGATAGACCCAGAGGCCCCTGCGCCTTGGACCCATCACCATCTGTGGTGAGTGCCTATGGACCATTTTGGGGAGGAGTCATCACTGCCTCTCCGAATAGTTGTTTCTCACATGCTCGACTTCAGCACCTTAATCGCATCATTGAGAATCACGCAGGATGAATATCCATTCCACTATTTGTTGAAGACCCTAGATTTCCCCCGACTCTAGCACATTGGTGAGTCACTTCAGAACGTCCAGTTATGTGTTCCCGTGGATGTCCGGGCTGCGTTGGAGATTGTATTCGGAAGCCATCCAGTTCCATGCTTCCTCGCGTACCTAGTTCAATTCCAGATCAGTGTACCATTACATGTATGACCATTGTCACTTTGATCCAGTAGCTCATCAGTTCCTTCGGAACCACATTCAGTAGCACTGCTGTCATTCCAGTGCATCAGTTGTTCAACTCATGACAGGGTCAGCCCAGCAGTATGTTCCAGCATTGTGTCCCCTCTGGACACTTATGATATACACAATGGTTTTCTATGTATCCTACAGGTCACCCTTTTCGGGCCTCACAGTTATTTTTATGTATCTTGATACGAGCATGGGAATGCCCGCCTCGTCCAGATTATCAATTGATTCCTCATCCATTATTGAGGTTATGTACTTTTTAGTCCCTGTAGGTGGTTTTAGATCGTTGTTTCGGGCTTCAGTTGGTTCCTTCTCTTTCTCCACACCCTAGCAACAAAAATGAATATGACTCATGATGTCCATCGGCCATACAATGAGCTCCTGCCCTCGCACATCAGGGGGCAATCTGTTAACACCCAAAAATGGTTCACTGCCTCATCTGCCCCATTACATGGCTCATTTGTCCATTTTCCTACCATATTTCCATCAAGAACCCATAAAACCATGCAAAAAGCCTCCAAAAGGCTTAAAATGCCTCCAAAAGGCCATAAAACCCTCTTTTCAGCTAAAAATATCCAAAATTCCTCCAAAAAAGCAAAAATACCCAAAAAGGAAGAAAAAATATTAAATAATGAGGAAATGAGGAAAAAATCCTAAATAGTTGAAACCCTAACCCTAAAAACCGCATGGTTTTCAATTATAAATAAGGGGTGGAAACTCCTTATTCCATATCCACAATCACAAGTATCCTGCCTCTGCCAAAATTGCTCGTGAAACCATAGCTCACCATTGAAGCTACTTTCACCGTGAGAGCCCCTTTTGGCCCATTTCCACCATTGGAGAAAGAGAAGAAGCAGCTTGAAGCTCGGAGCTACTGACTCGGATCATCGCAAAGGGCTTCACCAACCTTCACATTGAAGGTTAGATTAATTCAAAATTACTATTCACTCTTTACTGTTTTGTTTAATGAACTTGTTTAGATTTAATTTTCATTATTGTTTAGCATCTTTTTAATTCAAGTTATAGCTTTTAATTCATATTTCATTGAACTGCTACTAAGGAATCCATTGTGCTTAGTAGGTACTCATTCGTACAAGCTAGGGGTGAAACCCTAGCAACAGTTTTGGCAACTCCACTGGCTTTTTTAGTTATTTTATTTTCCATTTTTCCTTTCGGCTGTCGCTTTCGGCCGCCGCCGACCGCGACTTTCAGCCCCATAACCGTGTCCCGACCGCGCCTTTGCCGCCTTTAGCCACGACCCAACTGCACCTGTCCAGCCCTTAGCTGCGACCCAAATGCGCCTGTTTCATCCAAACCCGCGGTTCGACTACTGCTGTCCGCCAGAAAACCGCGATCTGAGCGCGCCTATTTCATCCAAACCCGCGGTTTGACCGCTGCTGTCATCCAGAAAACCGCGATCTGAGCGTGCCTGTTTCGTCCAAATCCGCGGTCCGACAGCTGCTTTCAACCAAAAAACAGCGAACTGAGCGCGCCTGTTTCGTCCAAACCCGCGGTCTGATTGCTGCAATTTTTTGCTATATTTGTTACCTGCCCCTTTGCTGCCATATTTCCTGCACCTGCACAGCCATCTGTCCTACCTGCAGTCCTGCAGCCTTTTCTGCACCATTATTCCTGTTATCTTTTTACAGCATTGTTTTCTAAAAAAATTTTAGTATTGCTTATTTAGATAATTTTGCATGATAAAAATTTTTAATTCAGTATTATTGATATTTACGAAGTTTCCCTGGCACTTCTTTTTTGGGTTTATAACCTCACAAGCACACAATCTGTCATCTAAATCAAGTGAGACCTATAAACTACTTAACTCAACCAACATTCTAACCCCACTTGGGGAACCTAAAAGAATTTTTGTAGTTAGGTAGGATCAAGGGGATAGGCTTCCAATAACACCCCTTGGTTATTTATACTTGAGACATAGTTGTTGTCCTTTAGGGAACCAAAATACCCTAGTATTTTTTGACACGGTCACAACCAGATTATCAGAAGGCCTCTCCCTTAGGAGGGTTGAAGTCGTGAGATTGGTTCCGGAGGTCTGAGTGGAATACCGAACTCCATTCAGTAACTGAAGGGCTACCTTTCGCAGTTCTCGGAATATCCCTGTATAGGGAATATTGCGGTTAAAGGACCAAGCGACAGATTTACCTTTCTGGACGTGTCATGAACGAGGTATCTTAGTTGCCATTTTTCTAGGATTTGACTACCCGGTGTCCCTCCCGGTAGGGGGATACTTTAGCCACTTGACTTTCCTCTTCATATTGTCTGACTTGGATTTCATCACCTTGCAGAGGATATGTCTAGTTGAGTCATAATACTACTAGTTAGGTGTTTGCATGCTCCCTTACCTCCTTTTGGTTTAGTGAGTCCACCATTTTTTATTTTTTAGGCAACCTGCTATTTTTTGGTACTCTGACCATTTCTGTTGATACTCCGCCTGTTGTAGCACGTAGCTACAGTGGGTGTTTTGAGTTGTTGTTGGCCTGAGCGCCCCATTTGTTGAGCTCTCCTTCTTCACACTCGGTTGCATTAGAGTTTTTTGAGTTGTTTTGTAGTTACCTCAACCCACACAGATTTGACATCATTTTATCACCATTGCTTCCCTGAGACATTCTCGGCGCCTCAGAGGCGAGCCCCCACAGCACGGATCACTTGATACCACTCATCGTAGATCTCGAGCTTTGTCACTTGAATCCACTCGTCAGCGGCATAGGACTCCGTCACCAGATTCTGATGCCCCTTATTTTACCTCAGACTCGGAGCCTGAATCCGAGAACACCCTTTACACTGCCCCTACTAGCCCCATGGCTGGCTTGAATCCCACTCCCTTAATGGGAGGGACCATTGGTGGCACATCCACCACGACACTCGGTACCACACCTACTTTGGGTATGCCCTCCACGGGGGCCCCCTCTACTGTCCCCCTCACAGTACCGATTCCCGCAGCGGGAATACCGATCTCCACTCCATTAGTGACTCATACCACCCCTGGTGGTGCAGGTCCGTCCTATACCACCATAGTTCCCCCACTTGGGGGAAACCTCCCTCACATGACCCCTCCAGTTGGGGGCATCGGCCCCAACTTGGTTCAACCTACTACCGTGTCACACCCTTCGTCCAGTTTTCCATACATGGCTAGCCTCAACCTACCTGACCTAGCCTGATTAACCAACAACCCCATCCGACACGACCCTGTGTGGCCCCACATGCCTACCAAGCTCCCCTCTGACATCCCTAAGTTCGAGGGTAAGGCAGGTGAGGACCCACAGAACCATATCATGTCCTTCCATCTATGGTGTTCCTCAAATTCCATAGTAGACGACTCCATTCGCCTCCATTTATTATAGCGCACTTTCACTGGCTCTGCTGCCAAATGGTATATCGAGCTGCCCCATGGAACCCATGCCACCTTTACATCCATGGCCTCGACCTTCCTATAGTTCTTCCAGTTACCTGTCCGCTATGACGTGAGGGTTGAGATCCTCCTATCTTGCAGACAGAACACGGCTACCCACATCAAAGACCACATCCACGAATGGCGGTGACGCCGTAGCCTATGCAAAATCAAGTTAGATGACAGGATATTCCTAGGTTGGTTCCTCAAACCCCTCCTTCCGCTCATTGCTAAGGATGTGGCAGCCGAAAGACCCCAGTCGGAGGAAGAGGCTATCCTTAAAGCCCAGCAGTTCGATCTTATTTACGCCTAGTCGAGTTATCTTTATACCATCATACCTGACGCCCCTCACGGTGATCCCTCCCAGCACGATACGCGGGGGGCATCCCACGCTGCCGATGGCATCATTGGACGTCTCTCTTCGCAGCCTCAGCCATTTTCCATAGCCCGTCCTACCCTTGGCCCTGAACCTTCGCGGGCTATATCACAGTCCGAAGCAACCAACTCATATGCTCAAATGCCACATCAAAACCATTCCCATGGACCCTCATGTCCACCTCAGTGTTTTGGCCAGATGACTTCCGCTTACCCCCCCCCCGATCGCACCTCAGCCCTACTATCATCAGCAAGATGCACCAGCTCTTGCACCGCCACAAGCCCAACCTCATTATTATCAGCCACACCTAGCCCCTGCAGCAAACCCACAACCCGCTCCACAGCACTACCAACAACCCCCTCAAGTAGCTGCACCAGTGCAGCCTCCACCTCCATATTATCCACCGCAGCCCACTCCCGCACCTGCGCAAAATCAGAATCCACCTACTACCCAAGGGCAGGTTTACGCCCAAGAAAACCCGCCGCTAAACCATAACAACCAATGCAACCAGGGCCAACAAAACCGCGGCAGAGGCCGCAATCGTGGGAGCAACCAACAGACCGAGCAAGCTGGTCAACACCCTAATCCCCCCGCTAATAATAACGCGGCCCCTACCAACCAAAACCCTGATCGCCCGCCCAAGCAGACTAAAAACCCTAATTTGCGAACGAACTATCCTTGTTCTGTTTGCGGGGTCTATGGCCACTACACCCATTTTTGTCCACTTATGGAGCGGGTCCAACAACTTTTGGCTACTGATAGACTACGCCAAGGACAGGCGGCTCCTCAAGCACCACCCAATCCCCCACAACCTCAGCAGCCACCTTTGGTGCTACAAAAACCCTTACCAAACCAAGGCTTAGTGAACAATGAACCATTGGCTCCCCCTCCAGCTAATGCTCCCATCCAACAAATCACTTACGCGGCTCCTGATCAACCCATATTTGACTCAGGTACCCACCATCTGTTGATGATGTCCTCCGATGAGGTCAACCTCCAGA
>LPNX011057953.1:106977-128800 GCA_001517045.1 Pseudotsuga menziesii
TTTCTTCTACCGTTTTTCGTATCATGATGTTCCCCCATGAGGGACGCATGGTCACGGTTGACCAACTTACTTACCACAATCCCAATGCCCCTGCGGCGCCCGAAAATGTTCTCCCCATGGTGGAACAACCTATCTTGGGTGCCACCAACACAGTCGTTTCTTCTATAGGGCCCGTACTCCCCATGGTTGAACAACCTATTTCGGATGCCACCACCTCATTCGTGTCTTCAGTGGGTCCCGGAGTTTACTCAGATGCGCTAATGACCTCGACCTTCCCATCTATTCCACCCCCGTCTCCTACCACCGAAGTATCCGATCTATGTACCCTGTCCCACATCACGCGGACTCCTACTAATCAAACGCCTTTGTTGCCTAAAACCCCTTTGGTACCTAGTCACATTGGTGCTACACCCATTCATACCATTCCTTTCCTCTTCCCTCCCTCAGGAGTGGCTAGCGCCCCAGTCATGGCTACCCTCAACCTCCCTGGGTTAACCTTAGGATTACCCATTTGGTATCTTTCGCCTACCGTTCGTCCCCCGACACCAGATGTCATCCTGCAACCAATGCAACCCATTGTCACTACTAATCAATTGCCTCCCGGTGTTTCTACCCCATCATCCTCCACGAAACCCCCCCCTCTTTTTCCCAAACCCACTGGGGGCAGAGGCCCCCAACCTTACACTGCTGTCCCACCCGCTAAGACAGTCAAAACCCCCCCTGTGTTTCGTGCTCCTCCCAAATGCGTGCTATGCGATGAGTTGGGCCATGCGACTCACCTATGTCCTCAGTTACCAACATTAAAGGAGTACATGCAAATGCTCGACGACGACCCCACCATCCCGGTTGTCCATCTAGATCCAACCCCTACGCCTCGTGACAAATCCCTGCGCACTAACCACTCCTGTTCCTTATGCGATGTTTACGGGCATTACTCCCATCATTGTCCCAATCTCCCTGAGTACAGGCTAGCTCTCTTTGATATGAACAATCCGGAACTTGAGACGGCACCACTCATTATTGAGGAAATCCATTCCCCGGTCTCTTCCCCTTCCGAAGAGGTTAATACCACTCTCTTTGAGATGAACAATATGGATCTCGAGATGGCACGCCTCACCATTAGGGAAATCCATTTCCCGGTCTCTCCCCCTTCCGGAAAGGTCAATCCCATTTTTTTTGAGATGAACCATTTAGATCTTGAAAAGACATCCCCCACCATTGTGGAGATCCACCCCCCGGACTCTCCCTCTTCTGAAGAGATTAATACCATATATATGATCTCTTCTGTCACTACACCCCCGTCAATCGATTTGACGAGCCAAACATTCCGTACGGATGAGGAAATTCTCGAAGCTCTCACTGCCCCGGATTATCCTTGGGATGACATGCACCATCGTTCCTACTTCCTCCCAGATGAATCTTCCTCTAACACTGCTACCCAATTTGCAGTCGAGTCCAAAGACTTCCTTCCCCCCAAAGTCGACTGGTTCAAAGACCCTATTCCTGCTCCTGACGCCTTCGAAGAGGGTAACATGGCCAACATCTCACCTGTCATCAAAATTGATATCGCTGCCCCCGGAGGCACCCCCGAACTCATCGCTTTAGGAGCATCTTGCACTGAGCGGGAGATCGAAGAATACAAAACACTCTTCAAAGAATTTCGTGATGTCTTTGCCTGGTCCTATACCGAAATGCCCGGTCTTGACCCTGCCATTAAAGAGCACCACATTGACACATGGCCTGATGTACACCCTGTTCATCAGAAACAGTGTCCCATTCATCTCTAGCTACAGTTTTGGAATCATCACGACGAGACCATCACGATGGTCACCTCGTTGCATTATTTTTTGCTACATCATTTTTGCCCATTTTTTCGATACCAATAGTCGCCTCGATTTGTGTGCCACTTCGTCCGCTCTCCGTTTTTAACACTTTTCATATCGCCGGATTCATTTTTCCGAGCTCGTGATGATGCTTGAGATCATTTCTTGCTCTCACTTGGTACAATTTCAACAGTGCGTCCCTACACCTTGTCGCATCAATTTGCGCGCCACATCGGCCATCATCAGATTATTTCACACTTTTTACATGAGCCATCCACTCCTGTCATACTGCAAATGTTTCGTTATTTTTCCACCATTCATTCACCCCGCAAGGAGGCCCACCAGTGTTGCCCCCCACCCTCAGTCCTGATCATCGTAAATGCTCCCTAATTGAACACTTCCTCCTTGCCTGGCCATTATTTCAGAGTCTTCTTATTTGCTTTCAGACTCCTTAAAATTGAAAGCAACCACGAGCATGAACTGTCATGGGCTCGTAAAATCCACATGACAGTACCATTCCATCAAGTCAGAGTCTTCTTATTTGCTTTCAGACTCCTTAAAATTGAAAGCAACCACGAGCATGAACTGTCATGGGCTCGTAAAATCCACACGACAGTATCATTCCATTACTTCAGAGTATTCTTATTTGATTTCAGACTCCTTAAAATTGAAAGCAACCACGAGCATGAACTGTCCCGGGATCGTAAAATCCATCGGACAGTACCATTTTATATCCACACTTCTTCAAGTTCCCTAACCCATGAAGCAGTCCCCCCGTGCCTCTTGGCGCTATGATCGATCCTCTCAGGTCGCCTTTGTTCAGAGTATTCTGCAATCTCCTACCATTTTACCACAGCTTGAGTCTCCCTCAGCCCATTCACCCTCAGATCCTATACCGCTATGATCCCTTTTCATCAGTCAGTTTCATATGCTGCCCGATCATCCCCGCCATCATACTCTGAACAAAGGAAGTTTGAGTCCACCCACTCTACTTGCCCAGTTACTTCCCCCAGTTTATCACTCCTGCCATCAGTACTATCACAGTTCGGTTTTTCACCTCGCGCTCCTATCAAGGAAACATCATTCCCTGATAGTTGCAGGTCTCCCTCTGTCGACGACAACCCCTCCATTCCAGAGGATAGACCGAGAGGCCCCTGCGCCTTGGACCCATCACCATCTGTGGTGAGTGCCTACGGACCATTTTGGGGAGGAGTCATCATTGCCTCTCTGAATAGTTGTTTCTCACATGCTCGACTTCAGCACCTTAATGGCATCGTTGAGAATCGCGCAGGATGAATATCCATTCCACTATTTGTCGAAGACCCCGGATTTCCCCCGACTCTAGCACATTGGTGAGTCACTTCGGAACGTCCAGTTATGTGTTCCCGTGGATGTCCGGGCTGCGTTGGAGATTGTATTCGGAAGCCATCTTGTTCCATGCTTCCTCGCGTACCCAGTTCAGTTCCAGATCAGTGTACCATTACACGTATGACCATTGTCACTTTGATCGAGCAGCTCATCAGTTCCTTCGGAACCACATTCAGTAGCACTGCTGTCATTCCAGTGCATCAGTTGTTCAGCTCATGACAGGGTCAGCCCAGTAGTATGTTCCAGCATTGTGTCCCCTCTGGACACTTATGATATACACAATGGTTTTCTATGTATCCTACAGGTCACCCTTTTCGGGCCTCACAGTTATTTTTATGTATCTTGATACGAGCATGGGAATGCCCGCCTCGTCCAGATTATCAAATGATTCCTCATCCATTATTGAGGTTATGTACTTTTTAGTCCTTGCAGGTGGTTCGAGATCGTTGTTCCGGGCTTCAGTTGGTTCCTTCTCTTTCTCCATACCCCAGCAACAAAAATGAATATGACTCATGATGTCCATCGGCCATACGATGAGCTCCTGCCCTCGCACATCAGGGGGCAATCTGTTAACACCCAAAAATGGTTCACTGCCTGATCTTCCCCATTACATGGCTCATTTGTCCATTTTCCTACCATATTTCCATCAAGAACCCATAAAACCATGCAAAAAGCCTCCAAAAGGCTTAAAATGCCTCCAAAAGGCCATAAAACCCTCTTTTCAGCTAAAAATATCCAAAATTCCTCCAAAAAAGCAAAAATATCCAAAAAGAAAGAAAAAATATTAAATAATGAGGAAATGAGGAAAAAACCCTAAATAGCTGAAACCCTAACCCTAAAAACTGCATGGTTTTCAATTATAAATAAGGGGTGGAAACTCCTTATTCCATATCCACAATCACAAGTATCCTGCCTCTACCAAAATTGCTCGTGAAACCATAGCTCACCATTGAAGCTACTTTCACCGTGAGAGCCCCTTTTGGCCCATTTCCACCATTGGAGAAAGAGAAGAAGCAGCTTGAAGCTTGGAGCTACGGACTCGGATCACCGCAAAGGGCTTCACCAACCTTCACATTGAAGGTCAGATTAATTCAAAATTACTATTCACTCTTTACTATTTTGTTTAATGAACTTGTTTAGATTTAATTTTCATTATTGTTTAGCATCTTTTTACTTCAAGTTATAGCTTTTAATTCATATTTCATTGAACTGCTACTAAGGAATCCATTTTCCTTAGTAGGTACTCATTCGTACAAGCTAGGGGTGAAACCCTAGAAACAATTGGCAATCACGTGAGAGAAGGAAAATGAACCCTAGCACAATGGATGGTAATACATTTTATCCCTGCCCTGCATGAGGAAGATGGACAACCTTGATTCGAGAGAGTGGGTAGACCACCCGCATGTTGTGAAGAGTGAGAGCAGGCGTGGGCGTAGTAGTGGTCTGTTTGCCAGCAAATAGATTCCCCCAACTAATCAACAAAACAATTAAGGTGGTGACACATGGCTTTCCCCCATGGCTCAAGATTCAGCATTCCCCCTCCTTATCCTTAGGAATCATGCCCCTTCTCAATTTAGTTGCAGTGAACATAGCTGGTTAGGTTATTTAATTAAAACGTGTGTTTACATGATGCCACAATTTAATATATGTCGTATGTCCCAATATACCATCGATGACAATTCCAAAACCGAAACATAACATAACTAAATCGATGGTGGGGCCTTGGACTTTAGCTCTGCACCATGATTATTTACAATATATGTATCATGTATATCTAATGCAAGTGGGGTTAAACCCAAGGTGTTACATTCCCCTCCCTGTTCAATAGCACTGTCCTCAGTGCTTTACAAAATTTGAACAAAATGCTACACTGGTACCGCGTCAGTGTTCCATAGGATTGAACAAAAATGGACATGCCAATCGCATGGCATCCTCCAGCTCCCACATATCCTCTTCTGGTACGTAGTGCTCCCATTGTACCTTTACCTGCCCTATGGCTCGGTTCTGGAACATTGTGACCTTCCTCTCGAGGATGTGCATTGGATCGATTTGGAACTCTCCCTCGAGTTCCACCTGAATCACATCCCAATTTATCACATGGTTAGGATCATGTACATATTTCTTAAGCAAAGAAACATTAAAAACATTATGAGCTCTAGTACTACTAGGCAATGCAAGGCTATATGAAACACACCCTATTCTTTCAAGCACTTCAAATGGCCCACAAAATCTAGGTGACAGCTTGGCACAACTTCCAAGCTTCAAGGAAATTTTCTTTGCTTTCACTCTGAGGTAAACATGATCCCCAACACTGAACTCTCTGTTCATCCTATGCTTATCTGCATAGCTTTTCTATCTGTCCTGTGCTGCTTTCAGATTTTGCCTAATCTTTACAACCTCTTGCTCCATTTCCTTGAGCAATTCTACTCCAAGCACAAATCTGTTCACTGGGTTATCCCAAGTCACTGGTGTCCTACACCTTCTTCCATACAAAGCTTCATATGGACTCATCCCCAAGGATGCCTGCTGTCCATTGTTGTAAGCAAACTCTACCAAGTGTAACTAATCTTCCTACTTGGTTGGTTTGTCTGTCACATACATGCGACGCATATTTTCAAGCACCTGATTAACTCTTTCTTTCTACCCATCTGTCTGAGGATAGTAGGCAGTGCTGAAGTTTAACTTTGTACCCAAATTTGCAAACAACCCCTTCCAAAAATTGGAAGTGAACTTGACATCTCTGTCAGAAACTATTGCCTTCGGTAATCCATGCAATTTGAAGATCTCCTTCATGAAGATCTTTGCAATGTCATCAGTCTTGTGCATAGACTTCACTGGTATAAAATGTGTTGCTTTAGTCAACTTTTCTACTACAACCATGATGGAATCATGTTGTCTCCAAGTCATCGGCAACCCTGTAATAAAATCCATGGAAATAACTTCCCATTTCCATTCCGGAACTGGAAAAGGGTGCAACAAACCTGCTGGATGTTGATGCTCAACCTTTACCTGTTGACATTTCATGCACCTTGCAATGTATTCAGCCATGTACTTTTTCATTCCTGGCCAAAAGTACTGCTTTCTAGCTGTAGAAAATGTCTTCTGATATCCTGGGTGACCAGAATACAGAGCTTGATGGATTTCATCCATAAAAACTCTCCTCAAATATACTACATTCAGAATATAAATTCTGCCTTTATAAGTAAGAAGTCCATCTTCTTGCAATTTATATCCCTCATACTTCTTCTCAAGACTTTGCTGCTGCAATTTGTATTTTACCTGCTCATACAATTCCTCTCCAACAACATGATTTGCAATTTGTTGCCTCAAATCTGATTGGCAAATACTAAGAGATGCCACATGCATTTCCTGTACCTTCCTGCTGAGTGCATCAACCACCTTTTTTTCTTTTCCTTTTATGTACTTGATTTCGAAATCAAACTCACATAAAATTTCTAGCCATCTCACTTGCCTAGCATTCAGAGTAGGCTGATCAAGGAAATACTTCAAACCACAATGGTTTGTCCTCAGCTCACATCTTCTACCCATCAAGTAATGCCTCCACATCTTGAGAGTATGTACTATTGCTGCAAGCTCTAAATCATGAGTGGCATAGTTCTTCTCATGCTCCTTCAGATTTCTTGATTAGTAACATATCACATGGTTGTCCTGCATAAGGACTCCTCCAAGCTGTTGTCCAGATGCATGGGTACATACCACCAAATATTTCTTTGGATTTGCAACTTTTAAAACTGGTGCACTGGTGAGAAGATTCTTCAACTGCTGGAAGCTTTCTTCACACTTCGAAGTCCATTTGAACTTCATCCCTTTCTTTTGCAAAGAAGTGATGGCATGTGCAACCTTGGAAAATCCTTCAATGAATCTCTTGTAGTATCCTACAAGTCCCATAAAAGATCTTACATCTGTCACATTTATTGGAGTAGGCCAATTCATAATGGATTCAACCTTCTCAGGGTCCACAGATATCCCCTCTTCTGAGATAATACGACCCAAGTATTTAATTCTATCTCTATAGAAGTCACACTTGCTCAATTTTTCATACAGCTGATGTTCCCTGAGCACTTTCAATGTGAGTCTCAAATTCTCTTCATGCTCTTCCTCATTCTTAGAATAAACAAGGATGTCATCATGGAAAACAAGAACAAACTTGTCCAAATACTTGCTGAAGAAACTGTTCATAAGGAACATGAATGTAGCTGGTGCATTGGTGAGACCAAATGGTACCACTACAAACTCATAATGCCCATACCTTGTCCTGAAAGCTATCTTATGAATGCCTTCATCCTTGATTCTCACCTGATGGTATCCAGACCTCAAGTCAATCTTGGAAAATACCTTTGCTCCTCTCATTTGATCAAATAGGTCATCAATCCTAGGAAAAGGGTATTTATTCTTCATAGTAACCTTGTTCAACTGCCTGTAATCAATGCATAACCTGAGTGCACCATCTTTCTTCTTTACAAATAGAACCGATGCTCCCCAAGGAGACACACTTGGTCGAATATACTTCTTTTCCAACAATTCTTGCAGTTGCATCTTCAACTCTAGCATCTCCAGTGTGCTCATCCTGTAGGGTGTCTTGGACACTGGTGCCGCTCCTGGAACAAGTTCAATGGTAAAATCAATGTCACTCTTTGGATGAAGCCATGAAATCTCATTAGGAAACACATCCTTCAATTCCTGTAACACCTAATAGTCCTCCAACCTAGGAGTCTCATCTCCTGTTGGTTCCAGAATATGAGCTGCATACAACTGGCAAGCCTTCCTACAGAACTTCTTCAACTGCATTGCTAAAATATGTCTTACTGAAATTACCTTTGAAATACCTTTCACAACTCCTGGGTTTCCTTATTCATCCGTGCATTCAAAAGTCTTGTGATAATAGTCAAGCTTCACTCTATGAGCTTTCTAACCAATCCATTCCAATGAGAACATCATAGGAACCAAGCAGTAGAACATTCAGATCCACAGAAGTGATCAATCCATTCATAACCAATGGACATTTCTCTACCAATTCACTGACTTTTCTCTTAGTTGCAGTGGCTAGCTGAACTAACCAAGATTTTCTATGCTTTACCTTCTTAAAATCACAAATCTCCACCACCCTAGGAGTGATATAGCTGTGAGTAGAACAAGGGTAAATCAAAATAGAAACAGATTGTTCAACAATCTTACTTGCAACTTCAACCACAGTTGACTGGTGATCTGCCTGGCGGTCCTCTAGTACTACATAAATTCTAAGGACTGCTCTGGCTACTTGACCCACTGTTTCTGTTTCCTGAATGTTATAATCTGGCCTTGCACTTTCATTCTCAAGTGGAAAATCTCTACGCAAGTGAGGTCCTTCACATTTCCAACATTTGAGTGGACCTTTATCCTGGTGTAGCTCTTTAGGATTTCCACCTGTTACTCCCACTAGATTACTCACAGCTTGGGATGGCTGCTTTTGCTGATTCCTGAATCTAGAAGGTTTGAAACCTTTCCTTCTTTGGTCAAACTTCTCATTCTTCTTGTCCTTCCATGCCTTATGGTAATCAGGTTTACCTTTTCTTTTCTCATAGCAATAATTAGCCTTTCTTATTACTTCTTCAAGAGTTCTTGGTTCATAGAACTCAATTCTATCTTTGTAATCTTGAGGTAATCCACTTAGAAACCGCTGGATCTTCACTTTTTCATCTCTGATGTACTGGACATACCTCAACAATTCCAAGAAATTATTTGCATATTCATCCATGGTCTGCTGTCCCAATCTCAGCTCATGTAACTCCTTGATCTTATCATCATAATACATGTCAGAGAGGTATTTCTACCTAGAATACTTCTTAAACTGTTTCCACTTCAATATCCTTTCACTGATCTTCTTTACTTGCTTGAAGTGTTCCCACCAAATGGATGCCCTTCCATTCAGATTGAATATGGAAACTCTTGCCTTCATATTTCCTGAATAATCCTGCACTTGAAAGTACTTCTTTATCCAAAGAATCCAAGCTTCAGCTTCTTGTCCCGTATTTATCTCACCATCAAATGTAGGAGGTTTAGCTTTCCTAAATTCATCTCGAGAGAAATCCCTATGGTGCCTTCTTCTTTTCCTCTTATGAGAAGATGAACTTGTATCTCAACTGGATTCTTCAGAGTCAGATGATCCACTAGAAGTCCTTCTCCTTCTCCTAGTGCTGCTCTTACTGCCTTCTGGTCTTGATCTATCTCGTCCCGAATCTATCTTTTTTTGCAAGTCTGTCAAACTCTGCAATATGGAAGCATTCAACTGATGCTTCTCTTCTTGGGATTTAACCAAGATTCTCATGGTGGCTGCAACCTTGAATGGTGTCCCCTGGAATCTCCTTCCATTAGACTCTATGTCATCATTTCCATTACGAACATTTTCTCCCATGGCATCTTCTGCTCGCTCATAAGAATCTCGAGCATCATACCCATCATGGGTTCTCATGATTGAACCACCTCTTGCTTACCACACTGTTCTTTCTGGAGTACTGCTCTTGGAATTTCTCTATGTTTCTGCAATGTTTTAGCAGCAAACTGTTAGATGCATGACATTAATATAAATTGAAACTACTTACCTTCCTCTTTTGGAAATTCATAAAACACAAGTTTTCTTAAGACACAAAATTTTTCTCTCAGCCCTGTGACCGCTGATAATCTGCTGAAATCTACTGAAAACTGACTAAAATACAGTTGAAAACTGCTTGAAAAATTACTGAGACGTTCCTTCGAAAAACCCAAATTTCCTTAGGCCCAATCGGACCTCTTCCTAGCTATCTTTCCGACACTTCGGTGGTTAAACCAACTAAACTTCCGATCTGCATCGGCGAGCAAACTGACTGTTCATCGGGTGCACAGTCCCTTGAGTAGCCACAACGACAGAAAGTAATCTTACTATGAATTCCACGGGCAAACTGACTAGGCTTCCGATCGACGATGTCAACTATTTCTCATCGGGTCTTCTCCTCACTAATCTTCCGGCGTTTCGGCAGCTGAAAACTTCCAATTTCTTCCACTGTATCAGCGAGTTGCTTGTCTAATTCCTTTTGCTGTATCGGGTCCTTAGTCATCTATCGTTCTGAGTTTGATTGGTGATAGCATAGGATAACTTGTTGCGTCGGTGCCCGGGTGCCCGATGCATTAGACGGTTAGTCCCTTCAGCTTCTGCAATGGCGGCCTACAATCAAACTATATCTTCCACAGCTCATGAATTTTTTGGCGGTTGGAGTGACTAGTCTTTCGTGGCATCAATGATCGGATGCTCATCGGCAACGGAATCATCTAAGCATCGACGATGTGATCAACTAACCTTTGCCGATGGCCGATGATTCTACAACTTAGAAATTTTTTTGAAAATTTTCTCTTTAGTCTTCCTTTCTATCACTTCATCAGCTCAACTATCTTCTATTCATTAGTGAAATAGTTCAATCAGCAGCCACAACCACGGCTTACCAACTTCGATCCTTTTCTGATCGACGGCCCAATCCGCTAATGACTTCCGATTGGCGAACTGAAGCATAACTTGACCGACATCGGAAGTTGGAACTTTTCCCGTCAGAAGACTAGTGTTCTAGGCTTCCGCAATGGTGGGCGCACGAACCACTATCTTCTTTCAATGGCCAATGATTTCGTTACTTAGAGAAATTTTGAACTTTCTTTCCTGCGTCGGCTGTCGAAACGTCTTCCTCTATGGCGTCGGCGGTTGCAGGCTCTATCCATCGGAAGGATAGCCTTCTGGCTATTTGCAACGGCGGTGCTAGATCATCTAATTCCTTTCAATTTCCATCGGCTATCCGTATAGCTAACATGTCCCGATGTGCTGACGGCCAGAACACTTAGAATTTTTTTTGAATTTTCCTCCTCTGTCTCCTGCCACATCAGCCATCGGATCAACTATCTGTCAGGTGGCCTTCTCACTAAGTGCTTCGCTGTATCATAGGAGCTTGTCACTAAGTTTTCCAATGGGTTGACATTCTGGCACTTAGAAAAAAAATTGTGAATTTTCTTGTCTTCACCCATTTTTCCCGGTTTCTGCTGAGCAGTAGGAAACCTGCCTATATTAGCTATTTCTCATGGCCCTCTGAGGCCCAAATGCTGCAACATAATCATTGTTACTACATCTTCACAACCCATTTAGGCCCATGCTGCAACCAGAGCTTTGATACCACACTGTAATGTCCTCGACCCTCCGACCGACGAAGAGGACGCTACGATTTATCAAATCATTCGGGCATCTAGTCCCATGAACATGAACATACATACATATATTGCTGCAACATGATACTTAAAAACATAAAACATTTTATGAAGCATAATCATTCATATACACAACAGAAGCAAAACATATCAATCAGCATTCGTGCACATACAGATCAACATTTAACATGTATATCATCATTCATCAACGGTAAATATGATTGCAGACACAATTTGGGTAAGAATACTTATCTTATTAAGAACGTGTTCCGTAACCAGCTACGTCGCTCCAAGATTCCACCCAACCATAGGCCCGTGTGCTCCTTAATATCTCAGCAACACTGCCACTCCCGAGCCGGGCATGATTCCCCAAGGAATAAGGAACTAACAGACTTACACATAGCCAAGGATATCAACACCACAAGGTACACAATTCAGCCAAGCCAACACAATTGGGTTTATAAGGTGAACATCAGATCGACCAAGCCAACAAGGTTGGTTTTATCAGGCCATCCAGGAGCTCGGAAAGGCTAAATGATAAGTTGGTGAGCTCATTGAAGAGCTACAAACACCAATACCATATCCATCCTGGCTTCTAGAACACCCACACACACCCAACACAAGGAAATCGGTCCCTTCTCTGCAACGCAGTCCCTCAGACCCTGATCTCCCTTCTAGTGCTATTCAGGGGTTGTGGAGAAGAAAGCCAACGTAGTAGCTCTGTCTATGTGGTTCTCAACCCACCAGGTTTATCAAGCACCTCAGGCCCTCATTCACCACTCCAATGCAGTCCGAGGACAAAACCACTGCATGCAAGCAGCCAAAAAACTGTTCAAGATTTTACAGGGGGGAAAACACAGCCAATCAAAACATGAGCAACAACAACCCACAAACAATTATGAAACCATAGCACCTGATACTCAATGCAATTGCTAGAGAAAATTACACAGACAACAGTGGGGAAGGAATAGATTCTCAATCGGTGCGTGAGGGGAAAGGGACAAAGCCAATAGTCATATTTCAGCGTTGAACCACAGGGAAAAACCACAACAATATTTGGCAATGCCACATTATAAAGGAAAACACAGTCAACAATGCATGGAGGATACTGCAACCAACAATCAGTGAGGAAAACCACTGCAGTCTTCAGCTCACAATCCACTATGAAGGATGGAACAATACCAGTCCAATAATGTGTGGAGGAAAGAAATCGGTTCTCTGCATGGATGGAAGGAACACAACCACAGATTGACAATCGTGTGAGAGAGGGAAAATGAACCCCAACACAATGGATGGTAATACATTTTATCCCCTCCCTACATGAGGAAGACGAATAGCCTTGATCCGAGAGAGTGGGTAGACCACCTACACATCGTGAAGAGTGAGAGCAGGCGTGGGCGTAGTAGTGGTATTTTTGCCAGCAAATAGATTCCCCCAACTAATCAACATAACAATTAAGGTGGTGACACATGGCTTTCCCCCATGGCTCAAGATTCAGCATTCCCCCTCCTTATCCTTAGGAATCATGCCCCTTCTCAATTTAGTTGCAGTGAACATAGCTGGTTGGGTTATTTAATTAAAATGCGTGTTTATGTGATGCCACAATTTAATATATGCCGTATGTCCCGATATATCATCGGTGACAATTCCAAATCTGAAACATAACATAACTAAATCGATGGTGGGGACTTGGCCTTTAGCTCTGCACCATGATTATTTACAATATATGTATCATGTATATCTAATGCAAGCAGGGTTAAAACCGGGGTGTTACATGAGGCATTACATTCTTCTTCGCCAAAATTTGGTCGTAGCTCATGTCAATCCATTTCATTTCATCCTTACTAGAACGATGATTGGGGGAAAATACAATGAATGGATTGTCATTTTGCAAGAGTTTGATCTTGAGTTAATTTCGGCGAAATTGAAGAAATCTTTGATCTTTGCGGAGCTCATATCCAATTTTCCAAGTTTGGAGGAGGAAGTTTATGAGGATACGTTTGTCGATGAGCATATTTTCCTTATCTCAACTTTGGACCTGTGGTATGGGGATATCATTTTATATTTGTAGACATTAAAGGTCTCTACTCACCTTTCACGTGATGAGCGACGATGATTACATTATGTAGCTAAGAACTACCTTATAGTGGATAACAATTTGTATTGCTGTGGGGTAGATTCCGTTATGCGTTGTTGTTTAACCCATGATGAGGCTGAGGTTGTGCTGAATGATTGCCACGAAGGGGTGTGTGGTGGTCATTTATCTGGGATTTCTACAGCCCAAAAAATCTTGAGAGCAAGATATTTTTTTCCATCCATCTTCAAATATTGCGTTAATGCGGTCAAGAAGTGCCACCCTTACCAGGTGTTTGCATGCAACATGCGCTCACATCTGGCCCCGTTACATCCTATTGTCACCGCCGGTCCCTTCACCAAGTGGGGGCTTGAATTTATGTATTGCAACCTAGGTTCAGCTGGGGGGCATCATCACATTATAGTGGCTATTGATTATTTTACTAAATGGGCAGAGGCTATGCCCACAATTAAATCCGACGGTGAGACAGCTGTGCATTTCATGTTCAACCAGATTATCACCTGGTTTGGTATTCCAAAATATTTTGTCACTGACCATGGTAGGAAATTTTAGAATAAAATGATGGAAGAGTTTGCTTCCAAGTTAGGGTATAAGCAAGAATATTCATCTTCTTATTACCCTCAGGTGAATGGATAGGTTGAAGCAGTGAATAAATCACTTAATTATATTCTCCAGCAAACCATCACACGAAGCAAGACCAATTGGCATATTATGTTGTATCCTCATTTGTGGGCCTATAGAACTGCGATTAAGACTGCCACCAGTTTCTCTCCATATCAGCTTGTGCATGGGGTGGAGTCAGTTTTACCGGTTGAATGTGAAATCCCTTCTTTGAAGCTAGCTGTAGAGCTTTTACCGGACACTTCCTCATTGGAAGAACGTTTTGGTCCACTTAGAGCAGCTTGATGAGCAGGGCCGAGATGCCTTAGTGGCTCTAGAGGTTAACAAGCATCGCATCAAGGTCCAGTATGATAAGTCTATCCATCCAAGGTGGTTTAATGAAGTTGACTTGGTCCTTTTATGGGATCAAGCTAAAGAACCCTTGGGGGCAGGGAGATTTAATCCCATGTGGCATGGTCCTTATGTGGTTAAACGGGTCTTAGAGAAAGGCACTTATGAGCTGGTTGATTATGAAGGGACAGCCTTGGAAGAGCCTAGAAATGGGCTCTATCTCAAAAAATACTATGCATGAGGTTCAACCAGGGCTGATTGTTGTATATTATTGTACAGTTTTTGAATTGCATAGTTAGGTTTTCTTATGGTGATTGGGTTTGTTGATTAGCTTTCGTTTCTTATGGTAGATGTCGATGGAATCTTCTGTTTACATAGGATTCGCTTATGGTGCTAGCCACCACACTCAAAACTTAGCTTCGACTGCTTGGGTGATTTATACTCCTACGGGTCAAGAATTGTCTTCAGGAGGTGTATGTTTACGGCCTTCTTCAAACAATATTGTTGAATATAGTGCCATTATTGAGTTATTGCGTGATGCCATTTCACATGGTGTTCTCTCTCTTGAGGTACGTCTTGATTCGTAGTTAGTGGTTTCACAGCTTAATGGATTGTATCATATTAGGGATCCGAAATTATTACGAAGATTCTTACGTGTGAGATTGCTAGAATGACAATTTGAGAATATAACATACATTCATGTTCCAAGAGTTTTTAATGAAGTTGCTGACTCATATGTTAACTATGTGTTAGATTGTCACTTGTTTCATAGACCATAAGCATATCACAAACATACATTTTACACACATGTAAATATAAATAAAATCGATCATCATAAAAGTTTTTCATTAATATCCAAAAAGTGACGCCATAATACATAAGTGTCATATACAAAATTGGGGCTTCTGAGCCACCAAAATATAATACACAGTCATACAAAAATGAATACACTCAAGTCTCTAAGCCTAAGGAGGAGGGGGGTTTTGATCATGATATAGCACTACGGATCTAGCTAGCCATCTAAAGAGTTGAACCCATGCTCGTGGTACACCAACCACCTGACGCTGCATGGCCTGAGGCAAGTCCTCGACTTGCACCATGGGTACCCTATGTTTCAAGCAAACAAAGTTTGTGTGAATGCTTTGGAGTGTCCACTCCGCATTCGCACCGCTACCACCATGTTCATACATCTGCATACACATGACAACTTGTCACTATGTGTCATCACACAAAAAATATGTCTTTTGAGTCAATATATCAAAAAACACAAAAAAAATTAAATAATTCAAAAACTTAAAAAGTGGGTTTGGGATTCATTACCTATGTCACCATAAGCTGCTCCTAGTGGTAGCGGCATATTTGGATCTCCATGGAAGTCTATCCCTACATAGGGGTAGTCATCTATGGCGATGATTTGTCTCCACCACCATGGAAAGAAGTGTGCTGGGTAGGGGTTAGCCACCCTACCTCCGCCCAGTATGCACATAACATTTGCCCAACATTGTTGGGATGGATCCTGAACTCCGTGTAGAACAATGTCCACTCTAGGGATTAGCCCTGGTACCCACTCAAAGAAGAACATGCTCAGTATGCTGTCGAACCCAAATTTCCACACCCTGCCCATCTTGCAGTCATTGAGCTGATGTTTCATTTTGCTCAACAACGTCGTGCTCCAGTCATACACTCCACCGCATAGAAAATCATTGGCCGCGAGGCCTGGTGGAATGAAGATAACCCCGCAATCCTACCTAATTCCAATAGTATGGCCTTCAGTCCTAGAATCTAGATAGAGTTTGTCAGGATTTGACTCCCAACATTTTTCGTCTCCCGAAAGTAGTACACAACTATGTACTCGTTAATAGCCAACTCGCCTCCTGGCCCACGAGATCAGAGATTCACCATCTCTCCTTGTCAGGACAAACTAGTGATAAAGTATATGTCCTCAACCTCAATGCTGAACGACATCCCATCAATCTAAAATGTCTCAGATTTTGGATCCTAGTTATCCACTAGCAGCTGAAGTAGTCTTGGTTTGGCCCTCAGGCTGCCAAGACACCAAAATTGTATAGACCAAATGCCCGTAATGCTTGTTGGGCCATAAGATCACCTTACATGGCCTCCTCCATATCACCATGCTCTCTTTCCCTCCACTCTAACACCATCCTACACAAAAAACCAAAATTTTGATCAGTTATTTCCTTTGAAAAGCTTGTTTGCGGCCCTATACATGACTGTTCTCAAAACATCCGTGTATGTACGTTGGTTTGGATTTTTTTTCTGTGTATGATGAGCCCTATATGTGGAAAAACCCCCAATTTCTAGATGGGTCGAAATGCACAATTATGGATGGCTTAAAAAATTAATTGGACCATGAAAATTCAAAAAATTTGCATGAAATAGGAAGAGGAGGGCATGAGAACCTACTTGGATCAAACGGGGAGAGATTCCACCAGACGATGCTCCCAAAATTCGCTTCAGAAGTTCTGAACTCAAATACACTATGTTGGGTAAAAATGTCAAATGATATGAAAATTTTTAAATTTTTTACTATTTATAGAAATTTTTTGAAATTTTTACCCACTTTCTATAGTTTTTGACCATTTTGTACCGTTTGAACTAATTTGATGACGTAATAGTCCGTTTGGAGTGTGGTTTGACCGTGGCTTTGATCCGTTCTTTCCTACTACAGGTATGATGTCTAAATTGGCATATAGGTTAGGTTTCAGATCTATTTCCATTTTGCATGACCTTATGACCATTTCATTTTAACCTTGGGTACAAACCCATTCCATCTTGTCACGGAACCTTCTTGCTGCTTTTAGAAGTGACATGTTGTGAATGGTAGAGCTTTACCATACATGGGTACCCTAGTTAGATCATGTTTTGCATTTGGTGCCCATGCCGACATTTTTCCTTTAGGGTGCAGGAGTCCTTTGTATAGTACTGGCATGACTTTGAGTAAGAGCTTCATACTCCTCTTGACCTTTATGCTGGCCTTTTTCCCTAGGACCCCCTTGTATATGTCAAGTTGTAATTGCATTATCATGAGTTTTTCTTTACTTATTGAGCCTTATTCCGGCTTCCCTGACTCTGATTATCAGCCATATAGCCCGAGCTTGTCTCATGTCTAGCCAAGTAGAGCCTTTTCATATATCTTTTGTAGCTTGATTCCCCATTTTTTACTAGGAGGGGACTTTCCCCCGAGTGTCGTTATCCTGCACATGTTCCCTTGCATTGAACATAGGTATGTTCTACTGCTTGGAACTAGTTTGTTTTCCCCTTGACACTCGTCTCCTCCTATATTTGTAACTATAAAGAACTTTTATTCATTTTAAAGCTTTTCAAAATATCTAAAAAAGTCCAAAAAAATAAAAAAACCAAAAATCCGGACAGGGAAAGATGTTATCTTTGGCAGCAGTCAAGTCGTGTCGCCTTCGAACAGAGCACTGTATATCTCATCCATTGGTTGGGTTAGTAGTTTGATGTTAGGAGCTGTACTCATATCTCTGAGTTTACCTCCACCGACTGGTTAAGCTTCCAGTCCTTATGTAGCCTCTGTCGATGCCTCATGCATCATAGAGATGTCCCAGTTTTGTATATTGAGTCTATGTTGCCTACATTCAGTCACCATTTGCCTTTACGATCTTGTTCAAAGGAACTTGAAGCTCGAGTCGGCCATTCTTTAGTTGTCTTGAATTTGCATGTCGGCCATTCCTAGTACTATTACTGGTTTGTGCACATCTTGTTCGAGTCCTTCCACATTATACAATGTTGCTGAGTACCTCGTGTTGGTTGATGGGGGATGTCCTAAGAGGATTCCATCATAGTCCATGAGCTCATAGGCCCCTTTCTCTAAAACTTTGGAAATGACCAAAGGACCATACCACATGGATTCAAACTTTCCTTTCCCTACTTTGTAATATCTCTGATCATAAGTCAAAACTAGGTCACCCTCATTAAAGGCACGAGGTTGGACAGACTTGTCATACTGTGCCTTGACACGTTTCTTGTGTGCCTCATTAGCTAAGGCATCATCTCTTCTAGTTTCATCAAGGTTATTCAAGTATAAAAATATCTCTTCCTCTATGGAAGTGTCTGGGAGAAGTTCGACGACAATTTTCAAGGATGGAATCTGACATTGAATCGAAAAGACAGCTTCGATTCCATAGACAAGCTGGAAAGGTGTTAAACCAGTAGCTATTTTCACCGAAGTCCTGTAAGCCCAAAGAGCGGAGAAAAGGATCTGGTTCCAGTTGGATTTATGGTCTCCAACCATTCGTCGAAGTATCATTTTCAAAACTTTGTTAATGTCCTTGACTTGACCATTAGCTTGCAGATAATAGGGCGTAGAGTTTTCATGACGAAAACCTAGCTTGGCACTTAGTTCCTCCATCATTTGATTATGGAAATGTGATCTGTGATCAGTAACTATGGACTGTGGGACTCTGAATCTAGCTATCACATGATTGAAAAAGAAGAGAGTGGTAGTCTTACCATCCTCTGCATATGTAGGCATGGCCTCAGCCCACTTTGTAAAATAGTCAACAGCTATGATGATGTAACCATGTCCCCAGTTGAGTTGCCAGATTTGTTATCAGGAATATTGCACCTTCTGCGGACAGAAGTTGTTCCTCTGGTCTAAATGGTTCAGATCCAGAACAAATGAGTGAATGACAAAGGATGAAGACCTTCCCTGAATGCTATAGACACCTAGAATACTGCTTCAATCATGAACCTATGTACTTGCAAACATGTCAAACATATAAGCACATCACAACTACCAGAAAATCATCTACATATCCATGCTAGTGACTAAGGAATCTAGCAACATATACATGTGAAATCAAAACAACAGATATGTGGGACAAGCTTTGCATTAAGAATGTATGAATAATCTTACAACCATTTCCTTAGTGTCGACAAGATCCTCCACGAGACAAACAATTCATCCCCATAAGCTCCAAATTTCCTCTCTATGCTCTCCAATGATTTGGACTAGGTTTGTCTTCTTTCTTGTCTACGGGTTTGACATAATTCTGACTTTGAGTTTGCAAACTAATAGTATATAAGGACATCATGTGAATTTCCTCTGAAGAACTAGAGTTTCCCTGATTAGACATGTGGTCTATCAGTTGTTGTTGAGAGGGAAAAGGATCTGTGAGAACTGCGGGTGCAGGATTAGTTTTCAAGAATTGGGTGATTTCATCACGATGAGGACACTCTTTCATGAAATGGTCACCTCCACATAGCAGACATGGATATTTTGTTTTTCTTTTCCCTTTATCGTTCTCGTTGGTGGTTGGTTTTGGATTCTCCTGTTGATTTCCATGTTTTTTGTTTTTAGCTTTACCTTTCTTTTTATTATTGCCGGGCATTTGAATACTCTAAATGGAATTGACCTCGATGGAAACCTTGGGAGTTGAAGGAGTGGGTGTGGAATTTTGGGGTTGCTTGGCAGGTTTTTCTACCGACGCGGACTGGATTGAACCAACAATCCCATCAATAGGAGTTTCTGCTTGTGGCTTGGTAGGATGGGTGCTTGGGAAAGGAGCTTGAGGGATCAAGTCATACAATGTTCCAGACTGGGAATAGACCAAGTCTAGATATTGGGCTTGACTAATGGCTTTCTCTTTAGTAACGACACTGCCCATAGCCACATCTCAGGCAATTGGAGGCAACAAAGATTTAGTAAACCAATCAACTAACAATTGATCTAGGATAGGAGCCTTAATAAGTCTTCTCTGCCTTCTCCACTCATGGATATGATCAGATATGTGGGTGGAGGTGTTCTATCGTAGATAATTCAAGAGATCCATACCCGTTTCATAACAGATAGGAAGCTAAAAGCGTGTAAGAAACACCGTTTCCAAGGAGCCAAAATCCACAAACGAATGTTATGGAAGTTCAATGTACCATTTTGCGGCGGTACCGGTCAAAGTTCGCTAAAAGAGTCTTAAATGAATTGAATCATCCATAAGGGAGTTTGAAGAACACCACAAATGGAATGTCATGACATGGTTTTTTGGATCATCTCCCTACTTCCCATTGAACTTTGGAATGTTCAATGGTAACTTTACCAGAATGCGAGGCCATGAGGGGTTATATCGAATGGGATCATCAATCAACTTGGACAAATCATGCAAGTATAAAGTTTCTAGGAAAGGTAATTGACGATTAGGTTGCACATATTGGTAATATTGATATGGCATATAAGTACTAGTAGGACCGTAAGTAGACTAATAGACAGGTTGTTGTGATGAAGACTCGTCGAAAGATCCACCCGCAAGGGGGTTGATTTTTAGGATTAGGACCATTAGGACCACCGGAACCATTGGGACCACCAAGACCACCTGGAACACTAGGAGGAGGACCAATAGACCCTATGGAACCTCTGGGAGGTAGACCTTCGGATCCACCAGAACCACTAGGAGGAGGGCCACCAGACCCTCCAGGACCACTAGGACCATTAGGACCATAAGGAGGAAAGCCACCAGGCCCTCTAGGACCATTAGGCCCCTCAGGGGGAGGAACTCCATAAGGTGGTCCTTCGGCACCCCCCATAGTATGTATAGGTATCCCCCCCATAGCTAGCATGTAGGACTAGCTAGGTTGCCCCTATTTGTGCCAGAAATTATTTCCAAGGCCAAAGAAACAAGCCAACACAATCTCAAAATAAAATCAATAAAGTAAATTGGATTTAGGGTTTCTGAAATGTATTCTTGGTTGTAACTTTGGGAACCAGCAGGGAATACACTCATGAGTAAAATAATAACTAAATCATAAGCAAAAGAAGATAAAGATACATAATATATTCAACAAGATCCAACAGAACAAAGTATTGAAGTTCATTCATAAGAGACAAGCATCATTAGCATATAAACATAAAACAGTAATGAGTATATCAATTAAGCAACTAAACAAGCTGAAAAATGAAGCCAACACAGAACTGAAGGATGAAAAGTGTCATATATCTCATAATTTCATCATCAAATGCATACAAGAGCTTTGATACTTAACTCATGAACAAGTATGAACTCATGAACAAGTCTGCAGACGTCCTGAAGCTATCCCAAAAATCGAACCATTCTTCAGTCCCTTTGTCCCTCTTTTATAATTACAAAGAAGTAGTTCTATCTCCCCTTCATTAAGTCTAAATTGAAACTACCCAGCAGTTACATTAACTAACTAACTCAACTAATTGCCTAAAAATAGCAAATCGGATTCCTGGCAAATATGGTGAATTTCTGGAAAATAGGTGTCAAAGAAGCTTCCCTATTGTTAGAATAATCAACCCATAGTATTTACCCACTTAGACATTATTTCATTTATTTTGTCTTATTTGCCTAGTCCATGAGTCCCACCATGTGCA